>JABSTT010003409.1:0-28132 GCA_013339685.2 Hyalomma asiaticum | reverse complement strand
GGCACGGGGGGTGCACAACGCGTTTGCATCGGTTTGACTAGGTGTCGCGTTTGCATCGGGTTGACGCTAGCAGACGCTGCCTGCGTCAGCGTTGTCTCTCGAGGGCGAGGGCGCGTTCCGTTCCTTGCGAGCTGGGAAAGCGCTCATCGAAGATTCCGTCAGGAGGCAGCTGCGGGCGCTGCGGTGAGCGCGCGGCAGGCGAGGGAGAGAGTGACGTCAGCGCGCACTGCGAGGGGAGCGTGACGTCAACGCGCAGCTACGGCGTGACCTACTTGGCACCGCTCCAACACCTGCGGCGAGGGGAGCGCGTTGCGGCGCGTTCGTACGGACGGAGGGACAGCGTTACACAGGTAGTCAAAGAGCTGCTTCGCATCTAATAAACGGTACGATCCAACTTCCAGTCATGACAAGAAGCAGAAGTTGAATTGGCAGTGCAGAAAGCGGGAGGCCAGTGCACTATACTCGCGGACGATTTCAGTGCGAAAATAGGAAGAAGACAAGATGGAGAACAAATAATCGAAAACTGTGGCATCGGCTCTAAAAATAGCAGGGGATTAGATTTTCGTAGTATTCGTCTAAATAAATGATCCCTGTATAATGAATTCTTTGCATAGAAAGCACTGAAATAGGAAGTGGACATAGAAAAGCCTCGCGGTGATAGAAAATACTACAGATTTCATACTGCGCATGGACCCACGTAGCATACAGGACATACAAATAACAGAATATGAAGGCTAGTGAGGATCAGGACTGCTTTAAATCTGACTAGAGCAGAAAAAGCTTAGTCCCTAGAAGAAAGGCCAGCCTAGACATATTCTCATGAATACGGGACAGTGCTCGAGAAAAAATGGGACGTTTTAGAACAAGTAGGTAAAGGCGTCATGGCTGCAATGAGCGAAACCTAATTGGACTGACTTCTGAGAGACAAATGAGGTTGGAGGAAAAGAACCAATGCAAGAAGTAGGCAAGATCGTCCGAAGCCAAATACTGGTGAAATTACAAATTTGGTTATCGTTGTAGCGAATTCAGAGTCCCCTACCCCGACATCCCTCGCAGTACACTGTCATATAAGTGGACGTTGAACCCCGCAACATTACGAATACTAGCACATCGAACATCTTGTTGCAGCCATTGGAATGGCGCATACCATGAGCGTTCCCATATATAAAGGTTTCAGAATGATTATTTTGTGTGTGTGTGTGTGTGTGTGTGTGTGTGTGTGTGTGCGCGCTGAGTGAGTGCTCCAGAAGGTGTTAATAACGCTCTTTCCTTGAAGGTCGCAATAATAACCGGTCGTAGGGAGTTTGAAACCGATATCGAGAATCTTTATTTATAAAAAAAATGACACACCCTCATCATAACCTCATGGTCTGTAAGCGACAATAAATATAGTAAACTTAATAAATAAACAGCAAACGAAACTCTTTTAGTATATCGAAATAGTGGCACGATTATTTTCCGTACCCTTCCCCCGACGTCATTAACTGGTGAAGTGCATGCTTGCGCGAGTCGGCTGGAAGCTTTGCCTGCAGCCTTGTTTTACTTCCTCTTCATCTGCAGCGACATTCTTATTGTTTGAGCAACTCTTGAAGACCTTTAGTTTTCTGACCTGCAGAGATGAGTGTTCAGTCTGAAGCAGGGATTTAACGTAATGTGAAGCTTGGGAAACATCGCTTGGGCCTTTTGTCGCTTGAGAAACTCATGGCCTTTTAAGGCTTCTACGAAGATAGTGACAAAAAAAAATCGCGTCATTGACCGTGCAAAGCCACCGTCCAACGACTCCTGAAGAGCCAGAAAAAAACTGCAAATTGGTAGTTTTCCAGGTTATGCACGCGAATTTCTTGTTCATTTTTTTAGTTTGTTAGAACAATTCAATGACAGCTGAGCGACGGGGCGTCAAATTATATGAAAAAGAAAATTATATGAAAAGGAGTACTATGCATCTGCTATTTGTTCATGACATTGTTGACGTGCGAAGCTGAGAAACACACATGAATCGCACTAACGAGAAGTCGAGTACCGATGGTTAGTGAAGCCGTCCAGTAGAAATGGTCGCTAAGGTTTTATGCTGGCAGTGGAACGAACAGAAGGGCGAAGGGAATGTGTTTCCAACTCGAGGTTACAATAGCTCGAAAGCGAAGAACAATAACAAAATAAGCAGAAGCAACTGGGCGAGATGCGCGGCCTAGCGGAAACAAGTCAATTTCAAGCTGCACTTGAAAAATTGGAGAATGCGAGTGCTTTCCAAGAGGCAATCACTTCGACCCACTGGCTTTTTGGGACGAGTACGGGAGTGAGTAGTACGAACGCCACCAACATGGCCTTCTTACGCGGCCATCCTTTATAGCCAGCAGCTATCCGCCCATCACAAAACAACAACGTTAGGGGCACCACACCTAGCCTAAGCGCAGTCCGTTAAGAAATGTCGCTCGCCCTTTTAATGTTATTTATGAGTGCAGGTTCAGTTAGCGTTTCTTTTGTAATGGGGAAGATGGCGAAAACAGGAGGCCGTAGTTTTTCACTGGCAGTGACCAAACTAATCACAGTGGTCTTTCTTCCGTGGCATACTGAGATGTAGTAATTGAAATAAATATCTGCGATGTAGACGAGCAGAGTTCAAAGTGTCAGAGCCGGTTACGAGCTACTTAAGTGTGGCACAACTTGTGTATCGCGACGAATAACAAAATTTTACGACACAATTGCGTATTTCATATTGGTTCTAAGACAATTGCACGTTATATCTGAATTGTGCAGCATCCAGAAATGCTTAAATTAAGGCCCGTTCTTATAATGTTGGAGGATGAGGACGAAGAAGTATGGTTGTGGAATACAGTAAACCAATTCTAGGCCAATCCCGCACAGTAGGTGTGAACCAAAATTTGTCACGTGAATAAAAACAAGAACACAAACAGCCGTACGTTCCGATCCTGCTTGTGTTTCTGTCTCGGGATAAACTGATGGAGGTGCGGAGTATTAATACAATACTTACACTCAGCCGCTTAGAAAGAATATGGTGTTGGCTTTCACGAAGTTCCGGCTACACTTATACCGTCGCCCCTTCCTCGTCATCAACGACCACCACTCTCTGTGTTGGCCCGCGAATTTCAAGGATTCCCCCGGCCATCTCGCAAGATGGTGCCTTCGATTACAAGAATTTGACGTAACAATTTTCGACATGTCTGGTGAGAAACACACCGACGCCGACTATCTTTTCCGCGCACCCGTCGAACCCGCACCAGATGATAATGAGCAGGACTGTAGCTTTGTTGGTGCACGACCATCTCTATAACGCGCGATCACTGGTAATTTCCCAACTATCAAAGGTGCAACCTATATAAACTGGACGCTAACTTGAAAGTACCCCTGCCATCAAGGATTTCCCGCTCCGATACAACGTTGTTATGCCGCCTCTGATTGCGGGTGGCATTTACAAAGGCATATTCGTGTCGGATGGCTGACACACCTACCTGCGATTTTTGCGGAAATGATTAAACTATTGAACACGTGCCATGTATTTGCAGTAATTACATGACTCCCCAACGCTACCAACTTCAAATGGTGCTCGAAAGGCTGGACTCGAGGCCTTTTCAACAGCGAAGGTACTTGGACCCTGGCCCTATGATTCGATGGCTCAGACGGCGACGAAAGCGTTATTGACGTACCTGAAGTCGACAGGTCTCTACGACCGCCTCTAGACAGTGTACTTGTGCAAGTGTGCGCGTGATTGGTGCTCTTCTTCTCTCTTCCTCTATTTTTTATTCTATTTCATCCGTCTATCTCTTTCCCCAGCGCAGGGTAGCAAACCGGACGCGCGTTTCGTTAGCCTCCCTGTGCCTTTCCTTACATCTCTCTCTCTCTCTGAATTAGCGTTTGGTTTCATTTATTATTGTTGTAGCAAAATACAATCGTGTTTGTTGTATAAACGAACACCATGTATCAATTAATATACAAATGCACCATACAGTTGAATGTTCCTTTTGTCACTGGAAGGGTTAATGGACGTTCGTCACGATCGTTTGTGTACGGTCAGACGAAAACGGAATCGCGAGAACACGGGAGCATAGGGAGAAAACACATATTTATGTGACAGGACGATAGAGATAGGTACGGCATGAGCACTGGTGCAAATATCTTAGGCAACTGCTTTCAGGAACTTGATGTACGGTAACAGAGGGTACAGCCCAGTAGTAAGCACGAATGAGGGTTTTCTAACCATGGAATCAAAATTACTTTATTCAAAACAAATGTGAACACAGCAACAAAGTTCGTACCCTTAAACCATCCTCAATAATCTTTGTACGATCAGCCAGAAACAGGCCACTTAAACAAGTAGCAATGCAGGATCTAATATGTGGGTTCTTGTTCTATAATAATTTTCACAGTACTTTGCGTTTCACAGTAATTTTGCATCAGTTCAGTTAGCGCAAAGAGTGTATTAGTTACCACTGCATCTTCTTTTGTATGTCAACCAAATAGCCCGCCAACGCACCTTAGATAAAATACTTTCAAATGTGGCGCATCAGCAATGGCCTGCAGTGCTCATACGGCACGTCCACTGAGCCTCGACTGGTGGTTGGCTGCCATGACAGCCTCGACCAGCAGTTCCCCCCTCGTACTTTGCAAGACATGCAGGTGTTCGCGCGTGCCTATGGGAGCAGACTAACGGCTTGAGACTTGTCACGGTGCATGAGCCAAGCAACCACACAAGGCTCTTCCTAACGATAAAGATTATGTTCGTGCACGAAGCAAGATCCAAAGAGCTACTGCTTATATTATTCGTCTTGTTCTACTACGAAACATAGAAGCACACACGTTTTTCGCGCGTGTTGTAAGATTGAGTGCATTCTCTTTTATTAATGTAGATTTTAGAATGCATAAAAACCTGTTTACAGTTACGTCCGACTATTCTGTAGGAGTGTCTTTTATTTTTTCCCCCAAAAGCACCCATACGCACTTTGAAGAACACCGCACTATTCCAATTCGCACACTCCCACTTATTTCAAAAGTGTGTAGATTAGCTTCAAGCATTCACGGACGCAGCAGTATCCGGCGACGCCCCACGTTCTCTTGCAGCTTTATTCTGCCCTTGTACTTACATCAGAGGAGTGTTCCGATTACTTCATCCTCATCACCTACTGCAGAACTGGCAGCTATCAAGGTTACATCTAAGTACGTGCTGGAAGACTGTAATGGATTGAAGGTATTCCTCCTTACAGATTCCCGTACAGCTCTTAGCAGACTCCTGAGAGGGGATGCTGTCAGCCAAATTCTATGAAATATTCTCGAAGGTTGCAGCAAAATTATCGCGTAGGATATTTTATCACCCCATAAATACACCACACAAGGGTATTCTTTGGAAACACTCCCTTGAAGTTGTGCGCACAGCAAGTGTAACTGCCCGGGCGTCACCTGTGCATTTGACAACTCTTGTCTGCTGATCCATCGACACCTCCTAAAACAGCACTTACATGAGCATGTCGCAGACGGATCGTTTCTTATCCATGTTCGTGACCCTGGCTTGTCTCGTCGTGCTAGTGCACTCTTAAAGTTAGGGGTTCAGTCTGCGTTGGTGCGTGAACGTTTTTACCGTCTGAGACGTGCGGACAGCCCGTTGCGTGTGCCTTACAGCTCCTGTGAGACACTATACGAACATGTCATCTGACAGTGTCTTGCACTTGCCGCGCAGCGTGCGCTGCTAAGGAAGGAGTACAGGCTGATTGGATGTGCGACTCTTGATGACTGCCTTTTTCCGAGTGGAAGTGCTGCTCGACGTGACCGCGCCCGCCGAGCTCTGCTGACCTTTCTTAAGAGTACCGACTTGGCCTCCCGTGTACATAAACTTTTCTGTGATGTTACATTGCTTTTTTGCGTTTATTACTATCGTGATCCACTTTTTTTCCCCTATTTTCTTTTCTTTTTCTTTCCTCGTATCTTCATTTCCTCCATGTATTCCGTCCTCCCGATATAGTAGGCAGGCCTTATGTTCCTCTCAGTGGCAGTTGTCGGCTTCATCCTTCCTTATTAACTTTGTGCCATTATGTGTTTATTTATTCATATAAAATAAAAATAATTGCCCATACACGAGGGCGCACACCAATAGCATTTTCTTTTGCAACACCGGTAAAAGGTACTTAATCGGTACTTAATCATTCCTTAAAAGGTACTTAATCATTCCTTGCCACCAGGCAATGCATTCGTCAGACCTGCACATCGGACATCGCGCCATTCTCACCCCAACGCCGTCTATCCCATACGCTCTAAAAGAAAGACCTTCCAGAAGTCATTTTTCCTTCAGACAGCGCAAGACTGGAACGACCTTCCCGCCCACATCGCCATGTCATCTGAGTTTGCCCAATTTCAAACTGCCGTAAAAAGCCGTATTTTATCTTTGCAAATGTGAACTACTGCTGCTTTTTATTCCTTTTGTTATTGTTGCTCTTTGTTTTATCTATGATGTTCTCTTGCCCACCCCTCATGTAATGTCCCTCGGGACCTTTGAGGTACTAATAAACGAAACGAAACGGCACCTGCTTCTAAAGCACTCTCTGATCAGTTATCAGGGCTCAAGTTGAGGAGGAATATGGTGAATGAACGAAAGAGTCAAATGCCTGCACACAGCCATACTCGAATTTTGCGACCTGAGGCAAACAAAGGAAAACAAAACAAGAAAACAAACGCGCGAAGGAACGAGCTACCGAAAGACATCTTCTAAAAGTGACCACCCAATTCGCGAGTAGCAAAGAAGAAGAGCAAACCACCAACAAGCAGATATGGACGAGGAATAAGCGCAGCAAGCGAAAATAGGCACACAGAATTACGAAACGAGCACAAGAATGACGAACAAAGAATAGAAGATACACAGTCCAGGAGGGTTTTCTTTTTCGTGCCCACAAAGGCTACAGCAGCGCAAATATGGGGCCTCAGAAACCAGCTGGCGGGGAAAAACTCTTGCGCCATTTTTGAATAAGAATAAAGTAAATTAAGACGTTGAGAAATCGCGCTTCTCATTTCTGAGAACTAGAACCATAATTCGATCATCTCCATTTAAGTAATCCCAATAAAATGCACAATAGAGAAGACTGCTCATAAATGAATTCTGCGAAATTTTCGTTTGCGTGTTTTCAATTACTACCATCGCATTATGAATAAAATGGTTGCAATAATTAAGTGGGATCCCGGCACCCCGCCGATGTGCTATATTCTATTCGTTCTCGCAGCCTAGTTTTCTCCTGATATATATTTGTTGAGTACATCTCGAATACTTCACGCACAAAATTACGAGGAAAAGTGAAGAGAAAAAGAAAGAAAACAAGACACGTCGACTTCTGGTGTTTCGCAAATAACCGAGTGGCGCATCGCATCTTTGCCAAAGTCATTAACGGCAGCTAGGACGAACCGGAAAAGAAATTACTGGAATTGTTTTTCTAGTGAACTCGGCAGTCCGTTCTCATGCACCGGCTAGTTTGGAACGTAACTTAGTGGTGCTAAATATCTCTTTGTTCAGTTCTGCTTGTCTGCGTTTTTTTACTGCGTGCTTTCTCGAGTATTATTCAGAGGAAATTATGCAAATATGGCGCGTCCGTTTACAATAATAAAGCCTTCCTCGCAGGCTTACATTGCTCCCTGTGCTCGTCTTCTTCAAGGCAAAATCCACGGGCTGCTTTTCTTTCGCAGTTTTAGATTAAGAGAAAAAAAAACACGCACATTAGCAAGGATGTTCTCGGAAAACCTGAATTGTTTTTACAGATTCATGACTTGCGCGAATTGTGATCATCATAATTATTTGGCTCCGAACACCATGTAAAAAAAAGAAGATGAAGAAGCAGCAGCACGTGCTTAGATTCAGGTCTCTCCTGACGGTTTCTTTCTCGCATTTCTCAGGCATTCCGAGCCATTTTATTTGTTGACAGAATGGAAAGCGCACTTGGAAGATTAATCTAGACAATGGCATTCGTCTGGATGGTGTTTCCTGAAGTGAAATCGAAAAATTTTGTTCTCTTCTTAAAATTCGCAAGTACACCATAAAAGGAGAGGTTTGTCTTTGGTATTCGCTTATGATAATAAGAACTGCCAGATGACTAATGCCCCGCCACGCACAAACGGGGAGGAACATTTCCACTTGCTATAGTGCATTTTGATCGGCTGTTATTCTTTTGTTCGGGGAGCTTTGCTTTGCTTCGCTTTTCGGGCGTACACGCGTTGATGTGGCATGACGAATAACCCCATTGTTCATTGTATTTCCGCCAACGTTTAGTCGTTCTTCCAGCTGACGTAAATGAATGCTCAGCGTTGATTGATCATAAAGCGTTTAGGAAGCTTGAAGACCGAGGAAGCAGAATTCCGAAGAAAAAAATAACAAAGTAAATAGTTTACGACTTACATATTATTTATTTTTTTTTATGAGTTGGGGTGGGTAACAAACAGGCTTTCAGTTATTCCTGTCACGATTTTGTGCACACCCAATTAAAGGTGAAGGGAATGAAGCATTCTATTCTGCACATCTCACAATGTTATTACTGTAGCGCCATCGATATTTTTTCGTGAGTACCGACGGTGATGACTCAAGAGGAAATGGCGTGTTGGTAGCAGTCTCGAAATAGTTCCCAGCTTCCTATTGCCACTGGTTGGGAAGCAGCGAGCGCTTGGAGAAAATCTGTTCATCAAAAAGGAATTGTGGGCGGATGTTGTCTCCGTCCACCTACACTTTCTACGTTTGTTGACAAACTACACGATGCCATTAACACTGTCATAATTCACGTTTTCTCATGTTCGCATGTGTCATTTGGCGATTTTATTTGCCTAGTATAGCATGAAATGCTCGATCGCATTCCTCTCTCACACTGCATTGCCCACCTCGTGGATTTCTACATTTTGCTCTGCTTTTTGTTCGCGCAAGCGGTACCCAAACGTAGACGTACCATGCCCAACGGTTCGAATATCTTTAACTTCTACGTAACAAGATGGCCATGTTTTCCTCCTTCCATTAATTACGTAATGCCAGGCATTAGAAATAGCTTATTACATAATTTAATTGATGTGCCTGCCCATCAAAACTTCGTAAGCAAATTTACACTACACGTGACTGCAAGAAGGCAGACATGGCAGACATTTAAGCCATCACTAATGAGCTGTTTCCATTTCCTTAGCTACAGTTATTTCCTATTGCTATACCCTTAAATATCGCTCTGACTGGTCCTTAAAAAATTAGACGGGACGTGTTTTCGAGTGACTTTAACAGTTCCAATAAAATAGGGTATGCCTTCCCGTACCCTTCAATATAATAAACAAATACCGGTGTACGGCTTATTAAGAGCTTTTCTCATAAAAGCACGAAAAAAGCACGTGTTTTATCATTTAGCTAAACATTCACTAAAATATAATTGCGACGCGGGATCCATGCAGCTTCAAATCCCAGGCATATGTGTTCACAGTTGAGAAAGCAAAGAAATATTTTCATGAAGTGCGCCGCCATTCTTATTGAAAAGCAACGGGTGGAAAATGGCACACCTGTTCCGTACCCTTTATTCCTGACTGGTACTCCATCACTGGCCGAAGCCGTCTGGGCGATACCCGCAGCGCTTCCGCGTCACGTCACGTAGGAAAATTCACAAAACAGGCCCAACGCACAATGACTGGTTATGTACGACTCGAACATAAGCGAATAAAATATTCTGATATTTCATCTTGCTCGCCATCTGCACTTCTCTATTGATCAGAAATGTTCAGCATCCGCTAAAATCGCCTGAATGTTACGCGAAGTCACAAAACTGGAAAAATTCACGACGTCAAAATGACATGTACACACCTTAATAGCACATTATGTATTTCCTTTATTTACTTAACCCCACTGTTCATCCCTCATGTCATTATAACGTGCAGGGGAAAAAGCGATGGTAGCAGTTGCAAGTAGTGAAATTCAAGATGAATAAGAGTATGTGAGTGGTAGTGCATTTCTTTCAAGGCTTTGACGAAAAGACCTAATCCGGCCAAGAAAACACATTAACACAGGAAAACAGCAAGGAATACAGGAAAGCGGCTTTCCTGTCTTCCTTGCTGTTTTCGTGTGTTCATCTGTTTTCTTGGCTGGATTACGTCTTGTCGTCAATGCAATGCACGAACTAGCCAAAGAGCTAGTTTTATTGCAAGGCTTTAACGACATAAATAAGCATGTAATTTCAAATTCAAATTGGGGTTACAATATATGGGTAGCTGACGTTAAAAACAAGACATTAAAAACAACACAAATAACTTCAAGGTAAACATGAAAAATATATTTGCTAATAAGAATTCGGGATAAGCGCGCATCTGTTGTTCACGTAGTTACATAGTTATAACTTCGGTGTTAACAGATAAGTACGCACATATATATTTCTGAATTACAATATGAGGTACTAGAAAACAGTGACGGACGCGATATGACGATGAAAGCCTATACTTTTATGGAAACACCCATTAGTCAAAGCGGAACAGATGATGACTGCGTGCCAAGCGTTTGACAGTGACTGCTCGCCGTTATTGGCAAGAAAAACGAACAAACAAAAAACCCGTTTAATTGGTTAGAACAAATAATTGGAGTGCTATTACAATCCGTCAAACCGGTTTTTTTTTTTTCATATGACAACATTGCTTCGAGAACTTTTTCTCGCCGAGGGCACGTTTCTTTAGCACCTTGCTGCAATCTGCCACGAACTTCTGAGGCCATCGCATGAAAAGTGGTGGGAAAGGAATCAATTAGAAATTCTGGTGAAATCCCCCCCCCCCCCCCCGTTTCTTTGTTCTTTTTAGTTGTGCGAGTTCAGCTCAACTAAATTCTCTCTGCGTCTTGTTACTTGCCGAGCCATATCAGTACGGTAGATAATAAATCGCGTCTGAGCAGGCACTGCCATTCGGCTTCTAAGCAAAATTGATTTCTGGTGAAGAGGAAGAGCATGTGATTCGTTGCTTTAGAAGATATTGTGGATTGTCCGAGGCGGTGAAGAAAATTTCGCGCCCGGCTAAACAGAATAGCTGGCCGATATTCTGCTCAAGCTTTAACATTCCGGCTTATCAGCAGTCCTGCATCTAGCGACTCTTTTGTTTTGTTTGTTTTTATTTGATTGATTACGTGTTCCCATTTCTAGAAACCACTGCACAGCATTGCGAACTATGCCTTTTCAGGATATTTTCCTCGGCTTCCCTATAATGTTATACTCATCATACTGCCTTAAAATTTCGGGATCATGCGTAAAGTTGTCGTTGAACTACCTGGTGCAGGAGGACTTATTGATATGTTATGAAATGCAATTCTCTGCTACAAAATTTTTCATGGTGGGTTTTCGATAACTGCCACTTCTGTTCATGCAATATTACTACATCACGTACAGTAAATAATACTTTTCAGCACTCTTATAGCGTCTAAACATCTTATCCCGCAAGAAAATACATAATATAGTTTCTCTCCACAGAAATTAGTGCTAAAGTTGCACTCAACTTGCCGCCTCATTTTGCTCGCAGACGCCGTTTCGAAGCTACAAATACTCAAACAACTTACTATCCTGGCAACAACTTACTATCCTTACTAATGTGATGAACTGGTTTCGGTTTCGGCGAGTACTGCCACCTAAAGGTTGGGAACAGGCAAGAGGAGGAAGACGACGACGTTGGTCGGGCGGCCATCGCCGTGTGTTCGATCTGGGCGGTTGGCTTAGGGCCGGGTGCTGGGCAGTCGGACCATGTGGGCGTCATCAGGCCCCATGGACGACACAGTGGCCCCAGACAGCAGTCCGCACCTTCGAAGAAGGTTTCGACGCGAGCACCAATGACAGGCGAGCTTGGAAGGCCTGAAGGTCCATGTCACCGTGCTGCCCGGCGCCTGTGTTCGTCGCAACGGGTAATGTGACTGGCCTACGTCTTCCGAACCATGTCAAGCGCGCCTCGGGCCATCACCAACGACGCACTCGTCTGCAGCAACGGCAAGGCCAACTCATCGGGCTGCCCGGCGCCCATGTTCGCCGCAACGGCTCGAGTGTGTGGTCGGCAGCTGCAGAAGCGCTACGTGCTACGCCCAGGCGCCCGGTGCCGTGTGAACACCAGTGTGTGTCGGCGCACGGCTGCGTTCGTGCACGGAGGTGGCGTGTGTGTTAGTCAACTGTAGTGTACATCACTTCATTTGTTATGTCATTTGTATGTCTCGTTGTGCACTGTACTTTGTCCATCATTGTGAGGTCATAAATTTTTTTTTCCATGTCTGGCGTTTTTCCGCCTCTCGTCTGAGTTCCTGGGCCCACGAGCCTCTCACACTAATCAACTTTCCTTTTTCTGCCGTGAGACATGGCTTTCCGGGAACGTACCCTAGTGAAACACAACTCATAACTTCCACCAGGTATATTGTATTCATGACTGATCTTCACTCGCAATTATATAGTTTCAGAGTTGCCCAAGGGAGCCGATAATGTGCCTCACAATTACCTTGTTCACAAACAAAAGCAAAGAGGCACTGACTCTAACGTTTTACGAGAGATTAGCTGCTTCCTTCAAACCCTTTCCCACCTCATTCCCAGCAGTAGCCAAGAGCCGACTCTTTCTCTCGGTAAAGGTCACATTCATTCATTTATCAACCCATCTCAGCTGAGTACTGCCAACGGTTATCATCTTCGTTTTAGACAGAGTCAATCAGAGGTACTGCGGGGGTCTATGCCAGGTCCCCATCTTTTTCTCATATACATGAAGGCCGTTCACGCTTCTGCTGATGATTGTGCTCTTTTTCACAGAACCTCTTCAAACGAACAGAGCTAAAATTCTACAATATTATGTTACACTATATATTATACTGCACTGTTATATAGACGTATCACACTATATGTTATATTATGACACGCTGAAATAAATATTTTTAAAAAATGCGAAGCCTCCGTTGTGTTTCGTAGTTTTTGCAGTATATCATGTGAACACCCCTAAAAAAGTTTCCCCAGATGTGACATTTTGCTGTCCATATTTTGCCGTCCACATAACATTTCACTCAGTTTTCTCACAACATAGGAAGTATACATAATTTACAACGCATGGCAAGATGGTAACATTCCTGACGAATGGAAGATGAGCCGCTTGGTTACACTCCTGCAGCACGGCAAATCTCCACTTTTTCTCGCCTCGTACCGCCTATAGCACTGGCATGTGGCGTGGGAAAGATAATGGGACAGATACTCCGTGGCAGCCTGGAGTGGTATCCTGAATACAATAAGAATTATCTAACCTAAATGGCTATTTTTCGACGTTACCATCAACAATATAGCGGACCTCGTTACGTATGTGCGGTATGAAAGATCGCGAAGACGATTATCCGCAGCTTTGCTCTTAGATGTGAGAGGCGCGTACGATAATGTGTTACATGAAGTCATTCTCGACGCTCTTGAGATGGTTTTCCTTGGTGGCCGAATTTTTATGTAGACTTAGAGCTAACAAATCGAAAGGAACTGCGCGGGAAATAACGACCGCATAAACCACACACAGACACGAGCGCAGATTTGCAAGTGCATTTCATCTCACGCAGACCACATATGAATACATCAAATCTTGCGTCACTACGCGTGCGCGACACAATACACTTCCTAACTAGGGCCATCAAATGGTCATCATGTTCATCGTTTACCTTGCCGGAAGATCATTCTCTGAGTCAACCGACGATAGCCGAACCACACGCCGCTATACCTGCAGGGGCGTTCCTCAAGGCGGAGTACTTAGCTCCATGCTATTCAACCTTACTCTCATTCGACTTTTGGAATATTTGCCAACTGCTATCTAGATCTCAATGCACGCAGTAGACATAAGCGTCTGGACCTCAGCTGTTACACGTCCTCAGATACACGCAAGATTTCAGAACTTCAAGTTTGACAGCGAGCTACTTGTGCATACAGGCCTCCAAATACTCGAAAAATGCGCACTAGTGGCATTCACACGTAAGCCAATGACCCCTTATACCAACTCATTTGAAGGGCAGATCATTCCTTATGTCAAAACCAGCAAGTTTCTTGGCATAATCATTGCCAGAGATATCTGCTGCAGTCCGCAGGTGACGCACATAAAAAAATTTTTGACCGAAGTTTCCCAGTTATTTCAGCTCTTGGTTGGAAAGCTTGGGGCGTGTCAGTAGGAACTATACAGAGTATTTTTTCTCAGTTCTATGACATATAGCTTGCCCGTGCTGTCCAACACTTGCAAGACAAATGTTCGCACTTTCCAGGCCGCACTATCTCAGGCACTGAGAATTTCCCTTGGTTCACCGCAATGTACATCAACCGAGGCAACTATAGAGTGATTGATTCTGACCAACCAATACAAACAAGCGTTGCAGTGTAAACCTTGAGAATACACACCAGGCATTTTGCCCGTACCTGTTCTCACCACCTTGTAACACTGACGCTAGACAAGCTGCAAGCGTCATTCTACAAAATTATATCCAAGTATTCCAACAACGATTCCCCCTTGGTGTCTCATTCCACCTACTGTACACATCGGTGTGCCAGGAACCATAAAAATGTGCTGGATCCCTCCGTCATAGGAGTCGTCATAACACAAAAGGGAAACCTAGCTTCTTTTGCGAATCGAGGGGCGGGAGATAGGTTCGGTACTCTGGACATCTGATCGCGCTGCATGTTGACATCAGCGACACCTCGACAGCTCACAGGGATCCTCGACAGTTGCACGCAAAACGAGAGTTCTCGAACGGCTCACATCTCACCGGAGACACCGCAATGCACGCGCCAGAGCGCTGTGTAAACCTGCCGTAAACCAGAAGCATTCGAAAACTGTGAAACCTTGCAAGCGAAACCGAACGGGTTGTCCGCGAATCGTTTTGGGAACACCGTCCGCTGCAGTGAAGGGCGGATCATTTGCTTGTCGACAGCCGTCTTTGCGTTCCTGGAACAGTGCGTGTCGCAACGCAACCGGTTACCACAAAGGGAAAAGCGGCCGTGATTACAATTCCCCAGCAGCGCGCCCGCAGGACGCCAAAACGCCCAAATCTCCGCTGAGACAGAGACGCTGAGACTACCGAAGCGCTGACTGCCGAAGCGCTTCTGCCGTCGACAAGCTATTGGTTCGCTCCATCCTTTATAGATTACGGTACCACTTCTGCGAACCAAGAGTGCAATGAAAGGCAGGCGTTGTTAATTTAAGACTGATTTTGGCCGCTAAACACTTTTCCTTTAACCGTACGTCGGTTCGATGGAAATTGTAAATTATTGTTGTGAAGACATAAAACCCGCCTCTTCCACACGGAGCCCATGCCGCGATAGTGTGACCGGTAGAGCTTCCAGTTCCTGTCTTCGCTTCTCTGGTGGTTGTGGGTTCGAATCCTATCACGTACTCCTTCATTGCCAAATCTGCGTTCTTTTTTTCAGACATCTTCTTCCGTGACGGGAGTACATCACGGTTTTTTCGGTGGACCCCGGAATGAAACACTTTCGTGTTAAAAAAGCTTAGCTGTCGTCGTCATCATCATCGTCATCATCAGCCTGTTTAGGTCCACTGCAGGACGAAGGCCTCTCCCAACGATTTCCAATCCACCCTATCCTGAGCGAGTTGGTTCCCCTTTATGCCCGCAAACTTTTTAATTTCATCGCTCCATCTAACCTTTTGCCTGCCTCTGTTGCGTTTTCCCTCTCTTGGTATCCATTCCGTCGCTCTTATTAGAGAGTAATAGCTGAGCGGCTCAGCGGGCCAGCGGGCCCAGCGAACGAGCGGTGACGCCAACTGCGCATGCGCGGCACGCTGGGACAGCCAGCGCATTTACGGAGCGAGCCGCTCGCCCGCTCATTTCGTCTCTTCAGCGGAGCGTATGCAGCGGGCCAGCGCGCGAGCGTTTTGCAAGATGGCAGCCCCCAACACAAGCGGCGGCGGCATGTCGTCATGTCATGCAGCAAAAACGAAGATGTGTTTCCACATAAAACCTGTGATCTAATGAAAAATTACTTTTGCGATATACTTTTCGCAGTAACTTCAATTTATTCGACAGATAAAAACCTCTGCTCGATCGACAGTAACTCCAACATTGTTCAACAGGTGGCGCAGCGGTAAGTTCCGCTGAAAGAAGCGGGGCGTTGCTCAGCTATTACTCTTCTCTTCATCATGCGGTCCGCTGTCCCCTCCGCTCCATCGCTGGGCCCGCTGGTCCGCTGAGCCGCTCAACTATTACTCCCTACTGTCCATCTGTTATCTTTCCTCCTCATGACATGTCCTGCCCAGGTCCACTTCTTTCTTTTAATTGATATAATAATATCGGCTACTCCTGTCTGTTCCCTGATCCATTCCGCTCGTTTTTTATCTCTTAGCGTTACCCCTATCATTTTTCTTTCCATTGAACGTTGCGTGCTGCTTAGTTTCATCTCTAGTTTTTTCGTTATCCTCCACGTTTCGGCACCGTACGTCAATACTGGGAGAATGCAGTGATTGAATACTTTTCGCTTTAGTGAGAGCGGTAAGTTTCCAATCATGATTTCGTAATTCCTTCCGAATGCGCTCCAGCCCATCCTTATTCTATGGAGAATTTCTTTCTCGTGGGTAGGAGTTCCCGTTATTAACTGTCCCAGGTATACGTATTCGTTTACACATTCTAAGGGTTCAGTGTTAATTTTAAATTCCTGTTCCTTAGCTAGGCTATTGAGCATAACTTTGGTCTTGTGCCTATTCATTTTTAACCCAATTTTAATACTTTCCCTGTGTAGGTCATCAATCATGTTTTGTAGTTTGTCTCCATCATTGCTAAAGAGCACAATGTCGTCTGCAAATCTTAAATTGCTTAGATATTCTCCGTCTATTCGAATTACCTTTTCTTACCAGTGTAGACATTTAAAGATTTCTTGTAAACATGCAGTGAATAGCATCGGGGATATTTTATCACCCTGTGTCACACCTCTCGAGATCGGGATTTCTCTGCTTCTCTCATGTAGGAGTAGTGTGGCTGTGCAATCTTTGTATATGTTGTTTATGGTTTTCACGTATGCGCCAGGTACCCCTTGTCGACGTAGAACTTCTAGAACTGCTTGCATTTCTATGGAGTCAAATGCTTTCTCGTAGTCGATAAACGCCATATAAAGAGGTTTGTTATATTCCTCGTACTTCTCAATTACTAGGTTGATAGCGTGGCTGTGATCCACTGTCGAGTAACCTTTGCTGCACTCATTTATCCGTGCTTTATTTGCAGGGGAGGTATGCCGACAAACTGCATATTGTGATAAGGAAGGTCAACGCGGTTGTGGACGACGAGGTCGGCACCGACTGGTAGACACGATGGTGTATAGGCTTAACCAGCCAGAGCAGCAATCACCTTCAGCTCGCGCCCCAATAACATAGCATTGGCGATCCGGCTGCGTGGCTATCGGGGGTGCGCTTCTTCACTACACCTTCCCCCTCCCTGGAGACGGTGGCACTCCGGTGGGCTAAGACGCCGTGAGAACAAGCGGTTCATGATATTGTTTCAGGCGATCTATGTGCCCAGTCTCGCGGCCGCGACGGCACATGTCCGTAGCGCATGTGACTGACGAGGCAGTTGACGCGAAAAGTTTGCCGCAGGACCCTGTAAGGGCCATGATACTTCGACGCAAACTTCTAGGTGACACCTGGCGTAGCAGTTGAGGGCACCCGCAGCCAAACGAGAGCGCCGGCCGGGAACTGCCGGTGTGGCAGGCCATCGTCGCGGCGAAATTTCTGCAGGGCTTGTTGTTGGGTGGTAAGGGAGCGAGCTAGTCGGCGACATACTTCTGCATATCGAGCGGTTTCGGAAACCGGTGTGGTCTCGGCTGAGTCGGGACGGTAAGGCAGGATAGTGTCGATTGGTGATGACGGTTCTCGGCCATAAAGCAAGAAGAAAGGGGAAAAGCCGGTAGTCACCTGAGGCGCCGATTGTAGGCGTACGTTACATATATGGGAGAATAACGTCCGAGTCAATGTGGTTGGAGGCGACGTACATCGCAGCCATGTCG
This sequence comes from Hyalomma asiaticum, assembly GCA_013339685.2. Classification (NCBI taxonomy): domain Eukaryota; kingdom Metazoa; phylum Arthropoda; class Arachnida; order Ixodida; family Ixodidae; genus Hyalomma; species Hyalomma asiaticum. The sequence goes on along the minus strand of JABSTT010003409.1, from coordinate 10,175 downwards.
CGAAGAGTTCTGTTAAAGAGCTCGGTCAGCCCGTTTGTTTGCGGGTTATAGACGGTGGTGCAGCGGTGAATAATACGGCATTCCGCAAGAAGTTTTTCAACAACATCGGCGAGAAAGACGCGGCCTCGGTCGCTCAGGAGTTCGCGCGGAGCGCCGTGACGAAGAAGCGGTGCAGGAGGAAGGAAGCAACGTCACGAGCTGTCGCGGACGGGAGGGCAGCAGTTTCCGCGTGCCTCGTGAGGTGGTCTTAAGCCACAATAACCCATCGACTTCCGGCAGCCGTCTATAGCAGGGGTCCGTATAGGTCTATGCCAACCCGGTCAAATGGGCGCGATGGGCACGGCAGAGGCTGCATTGGCGCAGAAGAGCGGCAAGGACCAGGCTTGCGGCGCTGGCACTCTGTGCAAGATCGAACGTACTTTTGCACAAAGGTGTACATGCCGCGTCAATAAAACCTAAGACACAGTCTGGCGTAAGTTTTTAACAGACCAGCGTGTGCAAAATGAGGATCAGAATGGAAAGCGGCGCATGTAGTTGCGCGGAGCTGTCTCGGTATGACGAGAAGCCATTTGCGCCCATCTGGTTCGTAACTGCGGCGATAAAGGATTTCATCCCTGATGGTGAAAGGAGAAGCTTGCCGGCGTAGACCTCGGGACGGCGGGCTTGCTGATGGACCAGACAGGTAACAACCTATCAAAGATTCAGTCCAAGGATCCTTGCGTTGCTCCAAAGACATGGCGATGGAAGTAGATGGCGAAAATGAGCTGTCAATGGCGGAGACGCTAGCAACGTCGGTGTCGACTGGCGAACGAGAAAGAGCGTCGGCATCGCCGTGCTTCTTTCCTGATCGGTAGACAACACGGATGTCGTACTCTTGGGGGCGCAGAGCCCATCGGGCGAGACGACCCGACGGATATTTGAGGGTCGACAACCAGCAAAGAGTGTGGTGATCAGTAACGACACCGAAAGGCCGGCCATGCAGGTGCGGCCGAAATTTTGTAATGGCCCAAATGATCGCCAGACATTCTTTCTCGGTGACCGAGCAATTCGCTTCAGCCTTCGTGAGAGTGCGGCTTGCGTAGGCAACAACATATTCTTGGTAACCGGGCTTTCTCTGCGCGAGGGCAGCAGCGAGACCGACACCGTTGGCACCCGTGTGGAGTTCCGTGGCAGTAGTAGGGTCAAAATGGCTCAGTATCGGAGGCGTTGTGAGAAGTTCACGTAGCGTCACAAAGGCACGATCGCAAGCCGGGAACCACGCAGAAAGGTTGGCGTCTCCCCGAAGGAGCTCTGTGACTAGTGCCATAATCGAAGTGAAATTTCGAACGAAGCGGCGAAAGTACGAGCAGAGGCCAATACTACTACGCAACTCTTTTAGATTCTTTGGCCTTGTGAATTCTTGAACAGCCCACAGCTTTGAAACATCAGGGAGAATGCCGTCCTTCAACACGACATGCCCGAGAATAGTCAGCTTTCGTACCCCAAAGTGATGTTTCTTTAAGTTTAGTTGTAGGCCAGCGGTGGTGAGACAGCGTAACACTTGCTTCTAGCGATGAAGATGAGTAGGAAAATCAACTACGTCATTCAAGTAGCATAAGCACGTGTTCTACTTGAGGCCTTGCCGAATGACGTCCATCACGCGACCGAACGTGGCGGGCGCGTTGCAAAGGCCAAAAGGCATCACATTGAATTCGTATGGGCCATCTGGTGTAATAAAGACAGTTTCGGGTTTGTCATCTGAGGCCATAGGTACCTGCTAATAACCGGATCGTAAATCAAGAGAGGAGAAGAACTCGGCACCTTGCAAACAGTCATGGGCATCGTCGATTCGCGGCAATGGGTAGACGTCTTTTCTGGTTATCTTGTTTAAGCAGCGGTAATCCACGCGAAAGCGAATCGACCCGTCTTTCTTTTTGACTAGAACAACTGGCGATGCCCATGGACTCTCGGATGGCTGTACTACACCACGCTTTAGCACGTCACCCACTTGTTAATCAATGACGCTGCGTTCCGTCGATGATACGTGGTATGGCCGCTGCCGCAGTGGTGGGTGAGCACCTGTATCGATGCGGTGACAAACAGTCGAAGTTCGGCCAACAGTACTGCTGTGGGTGTCGAAAGCATGACGAAATTTGCGAGTAGGCCGAGGAGTTCGTCGCGTCGTGTAGGGGTCAAGCCGTCGTCAACGACATTGCTGAAAATCCCTTGAGGCAATGGCGCATTAGGAGAGCGATAGGAGAGGATGTTCATCTCCGCCAATCCATCTGGGACGTCTAACGTAGTAATGGGTTCGTAAGGCTCCACAGTGCCGACAGACTCACCGCGAAGCAATGTAATCGGGAACGGGAATCGGTTACAGAAAAGAAGGTTAGCCGCATAATCTTCAAGGGCAAGCAGAGCGGTTGAGAGCGGTACAAGGTGGCGATCGATGAAAGCAGTGGAAGGGGTGAAGAGTACATTGGTGTCGGATGCAGCGGGACAGCATACAGGTGCCATGACATACGTGTGCGGAGGGACCTGGATGTCGTCTACGACAACCAAGTTGGCGTGAGATGACGAAACGTCGTCAGATATGGCACCGCCAAGTGAAGAGAAAGCGACTTCTGCTCGGAAACAATCAATGACGGCCTGGTCACGGGAGAGGAAATCCCATCCTAAGATGATGTCATGCGAGCAGTCGGGCAATACGACGAACTCGACCGTGTAGAGCTTCCCTTGAATTACAACTCTCGCGGTACACGCAGCCACCGGCTTGACGTGCTCTGCTGTGACTGTGCGAAGTAATGGACCAAAGAAGGGCGTTGTCACCTTTCGAACTGAACGGCATAGTTTTTCAGCAATTACGGAAATAGCAGCACCAGTGTCAATGAGCGCAAACACAGAAACACCTTCGACGACGACATCTATAATATTTGGAGGCGAGCGTAGAGGACTTGGGCGTTTCGACGATGACGCAGCTCTTGCATCGGGAACTGCGTCACTTAGTTTTCCGGTTCGGTAGATGATGGACGCCGACGCATCGGGGTGAGCGAGCGACGGCGGGGAGGAGACCGGCGGCCAGGTGGTGGTCGAAAGCTTGGCTGGGGTGGTTCTGTGTCACGTCGGAAGCGTAAGAGAGCGGGTGGTCGCAAACAGGAGTGCGTGAGTCGTACTTTGGACGTAGTGGACGACGGCGGCACAAGCATGCGACGTATCCGGGTGTCCTACACGAATAGCATATGGGCTTCTTATCTGCCGTGCGCCAAGGGTTCATGACTGGATAGACTGGAGATCATGGCGGCACTGGGGCAAAGTTGGGGTAGTCACGGGAGCTGGAGCGCGGTGGTCGTGGTTGAGATAGTACGTCGGAGTACGTTAACGGAGCGGTGACTTGAGGAGACTGCTCTTGCGGGAGAACCTCGGACACTTGCTCCTGTATAACGTGCCGAATGGTTGGGCTGAGGGTCGAAGTTGACTGCGGCGGGGTGGGAATGAGGGAGAGCTGACGGGCAACTTTTTCCCGCACGAAAGCTTTGATCTGCGAGAGGAGGGCGGGGTCTTCAAAAGTCGGTACCAAGACCGACACGACTCCTGATGTGGAACAGGGCAGCGGGTCACAAGACATTGTCGGCGAAGCTCTTCGTAGCTTTGGCATAGATTGATGACATGGGTGACAGTTGAGGGGCTCTTTGGAAATCAGCATTTGAAAAGCATTCTCCTCAATACCCTTCAATATGTACTTGATTTTATCTCCGTCTTACTCATTTATGATTGAAATGACCGACAAAGGCTTATTGTGACATCGTTCGTTTCGAAGAGACGCTGAAACACCTTGTACGACGGTCCCCGACATAATGCAGAGGAAATGACTGGCATACGCTCTTGCTCACCCTGACCAGTGAGAGATGTCAGTCGGTGCCTTTCTGTAATGTCGACCACACTAGCCATCACACAAAGGCGACAAAGGCAGTGCTGAAGTTCCCAAAAAAGTGGCCGCGTATCTCCGTGCTTCGCTGCAAATGTCGTCGAAAGACGATAGTCTTCTACCGGCCGTACTACACGAGTCCCGGTTCATCTGCGGTTCGGCACGAGCTTCGGGCGTCTGTTCAGCCGCCGGGTACGCTCGCTTAGCCTCTCGGTCAGTGACAATTCGCGCATCGCGCACCTCTTCTGTTTCCTGTTGCCTCCGGGCGCGCCTCGATTCACGATCTTTCGCTAGCCGCTGGGCTCGCTGCTCCGACGTTTCCTGGCCACTCTTAAGACGACGGGCATCGGCACGCCGGCGCTTCTCCGCTGCAATCTGCTCGTCGGTCTTTTCCCTGCGTTGTCTGGGAATTTCTTGTAGAGGGTGTTCTATATCATCAAACAGCCATTTATGTTTTGCCTTGCCTCAGACAGCGCCCCGTCTATGTTGAATCGTCCGCATGTGGCTGGCATTGATGAAATGGAGGCAGTGCTGCGTGAGATATGGACGCCATCTGGCCATGATATCGGGAAACGCAAGAAGCTTGCGTAGTACGCAGAGCTACTGGTAGGTGGCAGCACCGTGTCGTTTTACCGAAGCGTGGGAAACGTCCGCTTTTTCGTTCATAGCGTCGCATTGTCAACGCAGCGTAATAAACACTGCGGTCTTTAGAATTACATATCTATGCATTTTCTCAAATAAAGAAATACACCGCCCAATACTCACGTATTGATGTTGTGCCTCATATATGCGTAATATTCGCTTTTTGATTGACAATGGTGTCTGCGTATGAACGCAGAAACCAGATCAAGATGGGTGGTCGTTGAGGAAGGGGTTAAACTTTCGCCATTCTACTGAATCGGGTGACAGACAGAAAAGCAGGAGAGACAGAGACAGACAGACAGACCAAAATTTTTGCGTTGAAGTATCCCAAGAAAGGCTATCATCTTTAATAACAGACTTGTACAATCCCACCATGCAGGAGCCACTGACTTGAACCCTGTGTTATATGTGCTTTCTCTCTTTCTCTTCTCTCCACCTTTCAATGTCCCCCGTCTTCTTTTTTTTTGTGCAGGGTAGGATACCAATTCGCCTGCACTGGTCAACTTCCCTGCCTTTCCTTTTCTGCCATTACCTTCATACTGACAATGCAAACCTCGTGTTAGGCTACGCATGATAACTTTTACAGTGCACTTCCTTCATTGAAAATGCAAATTGTGTAGGTTCAAGACTTCAGTATGCAGCTTCAGTGTGGAGCCGCATAGTTAGGATAACCTAATCATGATTGATTTGATTTGTGGGGTTTAACGTCCCAAAACCAGTTCTGATTATGAGAGACGCCGTAGTGGAGGTCTCCGGAAATTTCGACCACCTGGGGTTCTTTAACGTGCACTGACATCGCACAGCACACGGGCCTCAACATTTCGCCCCCATCGAAATGCAGCCGCCGCGGCCGGCATTCGATCCCGCGACCTTCGGATCTGCAGCCGAGTACCATAGCCACTAGACCACCGTGGCGGGGCGGATAACCTAATCAACCACTTGAGTAGATTTTGTTATCTAAAGTTACTTATTGCCGTACAGCCAGTATAACCACAACGAAATCAAGTATGATTATACCTATTCTGTTATTTATCCGTAAAATCGCACGTATAACCATGGTTAATAAATTATTTCACCATCCAACACTTCTAAACGATCTGTCGGAGATAATACGAGGGAGAACCGGCTCCGACAGCGTCGGGTTTCGAACTATTTTATTTTTCCCTTGTCTGGGGCACGAGCTGGCCAGCCCTGTCCTAGTTTCTTCATCGACGGGCGCTGCACGCGGAGGAAGTTGTAGTCCGACGCATGGGGCGCTGCAGGGCTACCCCTCCCCCCCTCCCCCCCCCTCCCCCAGTAAAGCGGAAGCCAGAGGAACCGCCCAATGAAGGTTCCTGGATGCGCTCGCGCCGAAGGATAGCGGTTGCGAGGCCAGGTTGAGTGGATCGACTGCAGGCGCAAGGGCGGTGACATAGGAGGGTTTGAGTCTGTCAGCAGTGACGACATCTTCGTGACCGTTAATGTCCAACGTGAATGTCTGAGGTGTACGATGGAGCACGCGGAATGGCCCATCGTAGGCCGGAGTGAGCGGTTGATGGACGCGCTCACGCCGAACAACGACATGGCTGCAGCAATCCAGATTCTCCAGACAAACACGGACTGGCGGTGGCGGTCAGCAGGAAATACAGGAACAAGGTCATGAAACATGGTGCGCAGCTCCCGGATCTAAGATGAAGCATCCTGGGTGAACGCGGGGACGCAGGCGTGAAGAATTCTCCAGGTAAGCGCAGGGGAACGCCGTAAAGTAATTCAGCCGAAGAGCAACCTAGGTCAGCCTTGAGTGGTGATCGGATGCCGAGAAGGACGAGGGGAAGGTGACCTGACCAGCGTTCCTTTGGCTGATAAGTGGCGAGGGTAGCCTTCAGTTGGCGGTGGTGTTGTTCTGCAATGTCATTCGCCGAAAGACGGTAGACGGTGGTATGGATGTGTCGAACGCCCGGGATGTTGATAAGAGCTGTGAACAGAGCTGACTGAAGCTGGCGGGCTCTATCGGTGGTGAAAACAAAGGGGCATCCGAAAGAAGACACGCAACCGCTCATGAAGGCCATAGCCACTGTCTCTGCCGTAGTGTCAGTGATAGGCAACGCCTCTGGACAGTGGGTGAAGCGATCCACACAGGTGAGGCGGTGAGAGGCCCCACGTGATGTCGGCAGAGGGCCAACAATGTCGAGGTGGATGTGGGAAAACCTTGCGTCTGGAGGCGTAAATGGGGAGGTAGGCGTGATGGTATGGCGGTGAACTTTCACACGCTAGCATTGAAGGCAGGATCAGGCGTAGCGACGTATGTCTGCGTTGATGCTTAGCCAATTCAAGTGAGAGGTGACCAGCTTCTGCGTCCCCCGAATACCAGGGTGGCTCAAGTTGTGCAGTTGAACACAAATTGCGCGACGAAAAGCCAAATGTATGAAGGGCCCCGGAACACCAGTGGATATCTCACACGTTGTCAACGTGGAAGAAAACAGAAATGGGCACTTGGATGAGGGACGTGGATGAGGAACGAAGGCGATGCAGCTCTGAGTCATTTCGCTGGGCGGCGCCTAGCTCCTCAATGTCAACTGGTGATTGTGACGCCAGGGCACCGACGCGGGAGAGTGCATCAGCGGCAGCATTTTCTGGTCCATGCACGTAACGGAAATGCACTGTGAACTCAGTGATAAAACACAGTTGGCGGATATCACGTGCAGTGTTGGTGGTGTGATTCCGTTGGAAGGCAAACGTCAAGGCCTTATGGTATATGACGACGTGAATGTCCCGGCCCTCCAGAAAGTGGCGGAGATGCTCGATGGCTAGGTACACCATGAAGATTTCTCACCCGAATATGCCGTATTGAGCTTCGGGCGGCTTCAGTTTTTCTCAGGAAAAAAACAGGCTGCCAACCAGAAACTTGTTGCTCGAGAACTCCGCCGCCTGCAACGCTCGATGCGTCAGTGATGACACGAATGGGAGCATCGGGAACAGGATATGTATATGAGCATGGTGGCGTCTGCAAGTTCCTTCTTGGCAGCAGCGAGTGATGATGCGGCGTCGTCGGTGGACGGAAGTAGCGCAGCCGGATTTTTTTTAGTAGCTAGTAGGTCGGTCAGAGGCTTGAGGAAAGTGGCAAACTTTGGAAGACAGCGGCGATAAATGGTCAGGAGGCCGAGGAACTCTCCAATTTTTTTTTTCAATGAACTGGGGGGGAGGGGCAGGGAAAATCTTGAATTGCTTTCACTTTGCTATCGAGAGGCCGCATTCCTTGTGGGGTGACAAGGTGTCCCAGGAACTCGATGGTAGCAGCGTCGAAGAGGCACTTGTTCGGATTAATTACAAGGTCGTAGTCATCCATCCAGTGGAAAAAGGCACGCAGGTGAGCTCTCAATTTCGCATTCCCTCTTAAGTCCCTTCGTTCTGACGCAACAAGTCTCTCTTGGGGCGGCGCACTTGGACGGGCTCTGCCCAACGTGCTACGACGATACTTCACTCCGCTTTCAAATCCACTCCTTTCCGCGCAAGTTGACGCTACTGACAGGCGCTGTTGCGAACCCACACATCCTGTGAATGTATCTCGCTGATCTTCTCTACCGGCTTATGGAAGCTGGCGCTAACTCTCTGCAATCTTCTTTTTTCCTCAGATACGCTATTTGTTTTCCGTCGTTGCACGTTTGCAGGCTCAGAAGCGCGTGCGCTTGCGCATACGCGGCGTCATTCCTGTGGCTGGCTTTTACGTCCTCTCTGCGCGGCTTATTTTCGATTGTGCGTGTGAACAGCATCAACTGTAACAGCACACCGATGAATCCCGTGCTCCTAGCTCACACTCAGTGTATGACTCAGGAAGTAGGCGTCGAACCTTATAGTGTCTCAACACGAAGGCGTACGACCAAAGAACCGCACGACTCAGACGTCGGCACTTTTCATTACGCAAAGATGCGTCCGTGCCCTGCAAAAGTTCCGGGCTCGTATTCACAAAAACATCTTACGACAGAAATGTTCGTAAGAGAATATTTTAACCAATCCAGGTGCTGGACATATCTTTGGCGAAGCACGCTGATGGATGAAAAATTCACTCACGAAAGAAGAGCTTTGTCAATTTCATCCCCGGATGCAACGTCGGGCACCACATGCGAAGTCATTATCGCAAGCAAGCAAGCAAATTTTTAGGGGTGAAGCTCCTTAAGCTGTGGGTCGGTTGTCACGCGTATCGTGCAACCTACACCACTCACAATACCATGCAACGCCATGCAACGCCGGGAGGCTCGCGCTCGCCCTCGGCGCGCGCCTCCCGGCGCGCGAGCTCTCTCACTCTTCTATCTGCTGTCTTGTGAGAGGGAGAGAGACAGAGAGAGAGAGCGCGAAAGGCGGCCGTTGACTATGGAAACGCTCTTTCTTAGATGAACGCTCTACCAGCTCGCAAAGAAGGAGAACGCGCCCTCACCCGCGAGAGACAACGTTGGCGCAGGCAGCGTCTCCTAGCGAGTTTCTTGATTTAGAAATACCGACTGCTCGCGCTGGAGAACCGTTCACCGGCCACCCATATATATATATATCTATATATATATATATATATATATATATATATATATATATATATATATATATATACTGGATCTTCACTTGCAATGAAGTGCCGGTGGGAGATTTCACTCGTGCGTAGTTGAACCATAAGGATTCGTAGCCTGCGCGTTAACTAAATTAATCCGGAACTCGGCACGATCTACGATGAACCTTCCGAGCTTCGCCCACTCATCGTCATTCACTCCGTGAATTTGCTGTGAATTTTTTTTTAAATGCGAAGCATTAGCATTTCTTAGTGGACTTTGGCGACTTTGAGCGTATCTATCTATCTATCTATCTATCTATCTATCTATCTATCTATCTATCTATCTATCTATCTATCTATCTATCTATCTATCTATCTATCTATCTATCTAGCCGCCTACGACTTTGTGCTCTCCTGGCCGTTTCGTTAATGGGACGTATACGAAAATTGGTATGCCGCAACATGACCTAACGATGAACATAAATGACAGGTCATAACATGAAAATCATGATATGCATGTCATGAGCGACATGATTTATATGCCAGGGTCTCGGTGCTCTCCTGGCCGTTTCGTCAATTGGATGTACACGAAAATTGGTATGCCACAACATGACTGAATGACGAACATCCGAAGGTCGTGGGTTCGGGTCCCACCGAGGGCAGGTTTGTCTTTTCGTCCACTTTAATTCCTTTCTACTTTCTCCACAATTACAATACCACAAGTAACTTCCCCTATGTTTTCCTAGGCTTCACTGTCTGTTTGCTCATTAAGTTGTTTCTAACCAATAAAGAACGAGCCCTTGACCCCTTCCCTTTCGTTATTTCATAGCTTGGGCCTCGTTGCGGCAGACATGGTGCCTTAGGTAGCATGCGAGGGCTTATTGGGCAGCAGCCATCTCATCTAAGTTCACGTTCTACGTGACGCCTCCTGGCAAGAAAGTGCGTTCTACACACGCCGCCTTGGCCTCTAGTGGCGCTGGCTAACACGCCCAGGATAATACCTACATAAATACACAATAAAGTGGACGGGGGGACGACCGCCCTTGTAGCTCAGTTGGTAGAGCATCGGACGCGACATCCGAAGGTCGTGGGTTCGGGTCCCACCGAGGGCAG
>JABSTT010003408.1:0-30059 GCA_013339685.2 Hyalomma asiaticum | reverse complement strand
ACACGGCTAAGCACGCACGGCGACACGGGGAGGGGGTTCGAACAAATAAAACCCCCCATTGGCTCGGGTCCGTGGTGTCGCCACACACCAAACGGCCTGCTCACGCAGACGCCCCTGCGGGGAAACTAGAATCAGTACAGCGAAAAGCTGTAAGATTCATATTTAATGCCTACCAACGTGACACGTCTCCGTCAGTTCTTCTGGAAAAGCGCTAAGCTGGAAACCCTTGAATGGAGATGTTATCGCGAGAGAATGAAGCTATTCTATCTGATATATAATAATAAGCTAGCAATAGAGAAGAGTAATTACATCGAACCAATTTTGCGCCGCGAAACACGCGCCTCCCACCCTAAAAGAGTTGCTGAGCGCCTCTGCCATACTAACACAGTACCTTTCTTTCCCCGCACAATCAGCGAGTGGAACAACTTGCCATCAGAGATTCTTGAAAGCATCAATCTCAACTCGTTTCTCCGTGCGTTACCTGCTCCATATGTATCATAGCTACACCTTCATTTATTTACAGTGCGCTTTATTTTAGTATCTATCTCGATCAGATTGATTGCTTGAAGTTCAATGTCTCGCTTCTGTACTTTTGTAGTGTTGCTGATTTTATTTACACTACAGTTGATATTTGGTGCCACTTCTTTTCACTTTTTTTGACCCAGTGTGCGCTTCTTCTTCTCTTTTCTCTCTCTCTCTCTTTTTTTTGATGGCTTCTTTTGTACTATTTTCTATGTCACGGTCAAGGGATTGTGGACGGTGTTTCATGTTTCTTTTTTAAGCATTGTATCGGCTATCTTACAACATTGTATCGCCCACCCCTGCCCAAAGTCTGGCACTCAGACTGGCAGTTTTTTTCTAAATAAATAAATAAATAAATAAATAAATAAATAAATAAATAAATAACCACATTGTAGTCTTGATACGCAAAGATCATGGTTTTCTGTTCCCAAGTTTCATTTAAACTTGGTGAAAAGTAAAAGAAATGAAATAACAAAGGGCCATGATAAAAACAAAGGTAACCTTAGGACACTCCTTTCACACTCAATGCGGAAAACGTGACGCGGTAACGGCCTCGCATCGTTAAATATTGAAGGTGAGTCGGAAGAGTGTAGTGCTGCCGATAAGCCGTAACAGTTGCAGTGCTTCTCTCTCAGGCCCTCGTCAACACGCCTTGAACAGCGAAACATAAACAATTTGCGTCTCCTAAATGTTGGAGGTTCTTCTATAATTTAAGCAGCAGGCTAGTGAGAAAACTAGGCCAGACTTGAGTATTTAAAGCATGGGTGGAAAAACGTGACCGCAGGAAAACAGGTGGTCGAGGAGGAGCTATCCTTCAATAAAGGATTACGCGCAACGGTTTCTGGGCCATTAATGGTGCGTCGCTGAAAGTCCAGCTCTGCATTAAAAATAGATAAGAAGGAGGGCTATACCACGCAGCCGGCTTTCTGGTATGTCCTCTATATTCTTGTTGAAGTACAAATGGGAAGCTGTGTCGAAGGAGCTGTGCTATACGTAAGTGATAAGAATGATGCACTGCAACGAAGTAGCGCAGCTGGAGATACAACTAATAAGTGTGGTACATGCGGTAGCAGTACCTTCACCTAACTAATGCAATGACAATGTTTTTAGCTAGAAGGCACTGCGGAAGGCAGAATGATCATGGCGTCTCAATATTCTTTGGAGGGGCGGATTAGTTTTCTGCACGCATGCTTAGAACATCAGAAATATGAGACCACAATTAAAAGCCGCTGTGCACGAAAATCCTGATAAATGATTAAGAATTCCAAGCGTCATCGTGCTGAATTGCAGTCTAGTCAACAGTATGTGGTGAACCTGGGTAGAAAGAAAGGTTATCACAAACTTGATCTTCCCATTGTTCTTACCGATAGGTATCGGAAATCTGTATACTTCCTTATAGTCAAACTGTATTGTCCATGTCGAAATCTAACCTAATGTTTTTTTTTAAATCAACCGTTATTCCACTCTGTGACGGTGGATGGCCAGCAAAGCTGCGTGGCGCACGACACAGAGGTGTTAAAAAGTTTTCATAAAAGCTACAGACATATTTTATCGTCATGAGCGGCGGAGGCGACGGTCATCGCGAGCAAATACGCGCACATATTTATCCCTGATCGGGGTGGTGATTTCCCGCCTTTTTCGGAGCTTTGGTCCTCGAGAGTGCGTTCTACACGTGGCCTTCAGTTGCGACGAAAGTGAGCAGAACAGCTTTATTTTGTCCGCAATAAACGCGAGGGAATTCAACGTCACCAGGCTACGTCAAGACCAGGCTAGGCCATCCCCCGGCTGGGAGGAGAGAAATGAAAATTCGATACGGAGAACGGTAGCTTGTCTTTCTGTTGTACTACCTCGCCTAAATTTCATACGAAAGCAATGGAAGAAGGAAGCGCAGGGCGCTGACGGTGTCCGCCGTCCCCGAATGAACAGGAATGGCGCACGTTCCGTGCACGTTTACACCTCGAACGTCGTGTTCAGAAAACGACAGCCCGTTGTTATAAATTTATTTCGCATACACAACAAACAAAACACTCGTCCGCTTGAAAGCAAGCATATTGCTGCGGTTATGAAAGCAGTGCTTCTTTGTCGTGGTTATTCTTTATTATTTTGTGCTGCAGCGCCACCGGAGTTTTGCCTGACGTCGGTCCGCTCACAACACTCAACCCATTCCAGTTTGCTTTAAAGAAAAAGAAAAAAAAGCTGTTCTTCGTCGTCTCTGTCGTTCTCTTTCTCTCTGGTTGACCCCTCAACCTCAGTGAGCCTAAAATCATGTTGACGTCACCGCTCGGCGACGTAAGTAAGCGGACACCGACAACATCCTGGGGAAGCGAATCCTTCCGAATTAACAAAGGAGTCTCGCCTGAGCTTCCGACTTCTTGAGGACGCCTGTCGTACTAAATCCCTCCAGAAACGAGAAGTATTATAAGTCTGGGTGTCTCAGGCTTTATTGCCTTTCTTTTTTTTTTCAGTTACATTATAACAAGCTGTCTACACGTAGCTTCCTGGTTCACACACTCGTCTATAACCGTGCCGATACCCTCGTTTTTTCTTTTTTTTTTAACCCGATGGCACAGTGCAATTCAATTGTGAGCCTCCGGGGGACGTTAACGTCTTGAGCGCAAATTCACGATATGACCGTAATGAAAATCTGTGAATCAAATCCGGCACTATCGAAAACAAATCGTGGTCTGACGCCTCCGTGCCAAACTGCTCCCTGTCGTAGTGATGCAGGCAGGCATCCATTTGAACGTGCCTCGAATTCTTCCGCGTGGGAGATGAGAAAATGTCGTTCACACTTTACTCCTTTTTTCCTTTCTTCCTCCCTCTGACGTCTTACATTGGATTTATCTGTGTTCTATACATTCGCCTTACTTCCCACTGAAACATGACCGCTCCCTTGCCTCTATAGCACCATTGCAGGGATTTTTTTTTTTTCAAAACGAGGTCAGCGCTGTATGGTAGTCTTCGAAAATGCATTCTTATAAAATGCCGTTAGCATGGACGCTTTGAAATGTTGTTAACCCTCTCCTCCTTTCAAATTCGCCACAATAAGAGGGTTGCCAAAGGACACAAATCAGATTTCTCTTTGTGCCGTGTTCTCTGTACCAATTTTTGTTTACCGGACGTCAAGTGCGAAACGCACACTCAGTGTTCTTTTTTGCCTGGCTATAGGTATTATTGCGTCCTCTATCTTCATTAAACTATTGCGTTAGTCAATCTTCAGATAACGAAGAGACAGCTGCACCATGCGCCAACTCTCTCATTTGTTGCGCTGCGTTTAACTGTGAGCGAGGAACGACTAAATGAAGGAGGAATAAAATAAATAAAGCTCTTACAGTATTAAACTAACTCGCTACTGCATATTTACGTTCTATGTGAAGCCACTGCAAATACAATAAAAAATTTCAAAAAGGAGACAGAAAATATAACTGCGAGGGTATGTTCACTAGAAAGCAGCCGTACATATCTTGATGGGAAGTATGACGCATGATATATTTGCGAAATAAAAAAAAATCTCTCAATCGTATTTCTATCGCATTTCTTATTTGCCCTCTGTCGTATTTCTTATTTGCTAGTGCTATCCCAAGCCTTGTCTCCACTCACGAATGCGTTTTCTGCACGCGGACTCAGATTTTGCGAATGTTGGAGAAGGCATGCACTCCATAGGCGCGGTTAAAATTTGCGGAGGCGACATTATTTTTGCTTTAAGTGTTCTAAATGGCGCTGGTTCCTAACTTTTTGGTGCGCTTTTGTTTGAGTGAGGAGGACTTTTGGTTGTCTCGAGGAGTAGACTCAAGGTTAGCTTTAGGCGGACTGCATCATACGCTCATATCCAATACCGGTATGAAGAACACATGATTTATTTATTTTTTCATTCATTCATTCATTCATTCATTCATTCATTCATTCATTCATTCATTTGCCTTATTGCGGCATATCAGTGAGGTGCGCACCTACCTCCATTTTTCATGTTCATTATTTGTCCTAATAATTGCACCGCTCTTTTCTGTGCTAAACTTATGCTCTAATACACAACTACCTGGTGATGCTTTAAACTCGATGTGTTTATATAATTTTGCTTTTCAAAAGCTTTTTTTTTTTTGTGACAAATCCTACCACCATACCGGGGGCTAACCTGGGATGCAGAGCAATATACCTGCTTTTGCTCGGTGCGGGGACTTCAAAATGAAAGCGATATAAAAAGGCACAAGAAATGTATTAACAAACTTGATGTGGCACACAACGGGGCAGCATGCCAAGAATGTTCAGCGAAATTTGTTGTAATACGCGGCTGAGATATTAGCGATGAATGAGCCAGCAGAAGAAAGAAATACGATTCGCATCTACGCGCCATAAGGAGGTACGAAGGGTCGCTTCTTAGTAGCCTTTGAATAAAAGTTGTTGTTTACACAGTTATGCTTCGAACGGCCATGGTCAAAGTGAAGTTTATTCAAATCATGACAAAGCACTGGTTTGCACTGTATCAGAGACTCTTATATATACATCGTCCAACCTGAACAAATCCGTAACACACTTGGTATAATATACAAAACACAAGATCAGAACATGCACCGTGTGGAAATAGTACATACAAAGTCCAATTCATGGCGTTACACAATACTACCCCGTGACGTGTGGCACATACGAGCAAATGTACAATCTTGAATGCAAAGGTTGCGTTAGCGTCTTCTACACTACATATCCGGGGGGAAAACAAAAAAAAAAAGGGGGGGGGGGAGGGAGGAGACCAGGAAAGGAAGTATTAATACGGGGTAATTGGGTAGGCTAACTCCCGAATAAAGAAAAACCTCGAGAAGTTTTCTGCAAGAACAAGCGCCGTGGAACTACAGTGCCAGCGTAGATATTCCACCACAACTCTGGCGACGCTTTTCACGACGATTCTATCATACCTCATTCCGTTATTCCCTTTGGATTTGCCTTTTAAACCAACTGCTCTATCCTCCTTTTCCTAATTTGCGCGTTTCTTCAAATTTTCAACGTCGAATACCCGCTTTCGGATGCCCCCAGTGAATAATTTATTAATTTGTGTCAAGTACGCCGTACCTCGCGGTGATTAGAATATTCTCTCACACTCTAACGCGTAGCCTTCCTGGGAACGCTTTCACAGGATTGCGAAATGTGTCAGCAGTTCAATTCAACTCAATTCAATTCAATTGAGTTCAGCTCAACTCAATAAAACTTTTTCAATTTAGTTTCTTTGGATACAGCGTAATCACATATGTATTGCATTCGGAGGTCCCATGGTTACGAGAACTGACGGGGGGACCTCCTAATACTAAAGAACACATGTATGTTATGTGTCAAGTGCAGCACGAGAAGAAAAGAACACATTCATAAAAACTTACAGGAAGGCTAGGAAGAACGTAAGATTGCTCCGCCACGGTGGTCTACTGGCTATGGTACTTGGCTGCTGATCCGAGGGTCGCGGGATAGAATCCCGGCCGCGGTGGCTGCATTTCGATGGAGGCGAAATGTTGAGGCCCGTGTGCTGTGCGATGTCAGTGCACGTTAAAGAACCCCAGGTGGTCGAAATTTCCTGAGCCCTCCGCTTCGGCGTCTCTCATAATCAGAGCTGGTTTTGGGTTGGTTGGTTGGTCCTTGGGTATCTTGGCGCAACCCACTCTGGGGGATCGGCCATGAACCGGAAAAGAAATTTGTGTGGGAGAAAACTCCTAATAAAATACAAAAAAAATTGTAGTACGAATGTGATAATCAAATTTAGGTTAAAGGAATAGTTTTCTGCGAAGACTGAAGGCTTATAATTATAAAAGAGAAGCGAACGCTATGGAGATTGGTTCTCACGTACTGAGATCATGATTGAAAAAAAATAATATAATGAACTGAGCAGATCAACATTTAATTCTTTTTGTCTCACGAAGAAAATCGCATACGGCCTTGCACACGTTCCTGTGACTAAATCCGAGGATAGTCGCACCAAGAGAGAGCACTACTGGAAGAGACAAATTTAAACCCATGTTTCTTAAGGGTATTTCCAGAAACCTTTTCCGTGGGATGTTGAATCTTCGTCATGATATGAAGAAGTGCTCCAGAGACTCATCCTCATCACAATGCAGACACAACGGTGATAGAGCCAAACCAGACCTGTACATGTAAAAGTTCAGTGGGGGGACTCGGCATCGTAATTTAGTGATTGAGACTTTTGCTCTTCTAGTTTCGCACCATCTATTTTTCCACGGATAAGCCAAGTGTCCGAAGTCAGTGTTGGCTGGTGCAGATTTCTTAAAATTATTGCAGGTAGTATATTTTGAGAAGCGCGCACCTGTAACAAACGCCGAAGTCGGCAACACAGAAATTACCGGGCCATTTAGACCTGACACTGCGAGCGCGTCCGCATATTCATTGAGTGTTATACCTTTGTGCCCAGGCACCCATATCAACCGAATGAGGCGTAAATGTCTTGGCAGAAGAGAGTAGGATGCTTCTAGTGCACTTGATAAATTAGGCGCGCTGAGAGATGCACACACGGACAAACAGTCAGTTAGAATGGCGACTGATGAGAAGGACTGGGGCAATTTTCGTACAGCTAAGACGATTGCCAATAGTTCCGCTTGGAAAATGGGCGTGAAGTCCGGTAAACGAATTGAGAAGGACCAATTCAGAGATGAGGACACAATACCAACAGCTGCCTTCTCTTCCCAGACTGACGCATCAGTCGCTATCACGATTTTTGTGTCTATCTGAGCCAGGTGATCTTCTAAGAGGCCATTGAGGTAAGAGTGAGACAGGTGTTTAGCGTTACTTGGGAATATATTATCAAATTCAATTGCAATTGCTTGCACCGTGTCATTTAGCACGACAACTTCACTTAGGTGCACTTGTAACGGATCCAAGAGTGACTGCGCAAAAACGACTTGGGGGCAACGTAATCTAGACCAATGATGGGTAAAAAATGTGTCCGATTGATTAATAAAAATATATTGAGACCTCCTCTGGGGAGATGCATAAATTTTTAGAAATGTTCGCACTGTTAGGACATGGAACCTTTTATGAAGAGAAGGAAGGCGTGATTCCTGATATAATACACTGATTGCGACAAATTTCGGGAGCCCAAGGCATAAACGTAATGCCTCGCGTTCTAGAAGTACCAATGGCCTGATTTTGTAAGCAGGTTCCCCAGAAAACAAGACGCAGCCAAACTCAAGTATCGGTCGGATATACATGCAGTAAACCATGATGAGGACGTCACGACGAAGCCCGGAACGAATGGAGCTGAGCCGACGAAGAATCCCCAACGCACGAGCTCCCTTAGCTGCTATATTTTCGATGTGTTGACTCCAGTTCAGTTTTTCATTGTAAGTGACCCCTAAATACATTAGCGAGTCAACTTGCGGAATAATGTTTTGTTTATACGACAACGCGATATGCACCGGAACACTTTGGTGAAATACTATAAGCGCACTTTTCCCGATGTTTAAGGATAAGTTAATTCCTTCCAGCCACGTCTCAAGCCTGTCCATGTACGCCTGCAGAGTTTGATACAGTGTATGAATATCGTTTGCTGCCGCAAAAAATGCGATGTCGTCGGCATATACGTATACCTGTACATCCTCTTGGATAGGGATTGAGCGCAAGAGTATATTAAAAAGTAATGGGGACAACACCGACCCTTGGGGGAGGCCTCTAGATTGTTGATATTTTAAAGACGACAAACCCTGTTGCCAGCAGTAAAATTCTCTGTCCTCTAAGAAAGCGTATATCCATGATATAAAATACTGTGGTAGTCCTGCGGTATGAAGTGAACTGATTATATTAGAGTGTTCAACACTGTCATAAGCTTTTGTGATATCAAGAGTCACAAGAGCGGCATATTGTTTGTGATATCGAGCAAGCTGTATTCGGCTTTCTAGGTCTACATGAGCACACCAGATGGAGCAGCCACGCCCAAAACCAATTTGGTATGGGCTCAAAATCGTGTTCTCAATTAACCAATTATCCATCCGGCTGTAAAGGATTCTTTCGATGAGTTTCACTAGATTAGATGTAAGAGCTATTGGTCTAATGTTATCTAATGTATATCCTGCACCCTGTTTTTTTAATAATGGAATTATTTTAGCAACTCTCCAGTCAGGGGGGATCCATGAATTCCTATTCGAGTGGTTAACAAGTGCAAGGAGGCCCTGGGGCAGTACCTTATGTATTGTTTTTAATAATGATGTAGTGGTGCCATCAGGTCCTGGCGCAGAATTGGGCAACA
Source organism: Hyalomma asiaticum (assembly GCA_013339685.2). NCBI lineage: Eukaryota > Metazoa > Arthropoda > Arachnida > Ixodida > Ixodidae > Hyalomma > Hyalomma asiaticum. The sequence continues at coordinate 21,304 of JABSTT010003408.1, read as the reverse complement.
CTCTTATTAAACCAGCTAATTCCGAAGCTGTGACTTCATCAAAGTCATCACCGCGGGCAGGAACGTGGGCGTGAGTGGTCAAAGTTGAAGCAAAACGGGTTTCAAGCCCTTTAGCTATTTTGTTGTTTTGTTGTTTTGTGGGGTTTTACGTCCCAAAACCAGTTCTGATTATGAGAGACGCCGTAGTGGAGGGCTCCGGAAATTTCGACCACCTGGGGTTCTTTAACGTGCACTGACATCGCACAGCACACGGGCCTCAACATTTCGCCTCCATCGAAATGCAGCCGCCGCGGCCGGGATACCCCCCCCCCCCCCCTTTAGCTATTTCTTCGAGCAGATTAGCCAACTCCCTTGGCGTAGGGACAACTGAATCGACATTGATCAAAGCCGGAATTGCTTTCTTAGTCCTAAGAAATTTAAAAAGCTTTTTTCTGTTGTCTGACTTTGATAAGAATTCAAATCGCTGACTATCATAGTTATCCTTCGCCTTGGCGACTGTACGCCTGAACGTTCCAGCCGCGTATTTATAATCATTCCAATTCCGAGGGCATTGGTTATAAAGTAATTTTCTCAAGGCTGCTTTTCTTAATCTGTAATCCCGTGAGCATTCAGGTGTCCACCAAGGATTAGCAGAGTCCACTTTCGAGATTGAATGGAAAACGTGGATTCCTTTAAGGAATCTTTCACCACTGAATTGAGGTTTAATGCGGTCTGCTCCTCATCGTCATCTAACTGATTAGTTAGAGCTCTGCATAAAAGCTTTTCAAAGACATTTATATTGACATGAGTGACGCTGCGTCTATTCAACGAGATCATAGGGCAAATTAGTTCGAAAATTATAGGAAGATGATCACTACTGGTACCTGAATTGACAGCACTCCACGATGATATAGAAAGACCGGCACTGCAGAACGTAAGGTCAATCGCTGACAATGTCCGGTTCCCAATAAAAGTTGGTGTTCTTGAGTTAACACATGTTAGATTATTCTTCGCAGCCCAATCCCACAACCGTTTCCCGCTCAGATCTGTTCTGTAGCCCCACGAAATATGGTGAGCGTTGAAATCTCCAGCTAGTAGCGTATCCTTCCTGCAATGCGAGACGACTGAGTCTAGCGCATTACTATTATGAACACCGGATGGGAAATACACGTTAATTAACGAGAACGGCTGAAATCCCGGGAGTCAAATGTCTGCAGCTAGTATTTCACTGTCTGGAGTAGTTGTCTGATACATAATTTTAGCCCGGTGAGCAATTTTGGATGAAATAAAGACTGCTAAAGCGCCACCGCGAGAGGGACGGTCTAAACGAAATGTGCGGTAATTTTTTAGTCTAAAACTCCTGTCTGTTGAGAGCCACGTTTCTTGTAAGATTATAATATCAGGGCAGTGCTGAGCACAGAGGTAGAATAGATCAGAAGCTGCTGAAAATATTGAACGACAATTCCACTGAAATGTTTTAAGACTTATTTTGCTGAGATACCAGCAGAAATAACTGCTTTCTCCAATATGCTGTCTTTCAGGAATGATTTTTTCGAAGTGATTTCTTTTTGGCATTTTTGAGTTTTTGGCTTGAGCCTCACTGAAAGACCCTGAGATTCTGGGGACGCACGGTGCTTCATGGTCCTAAAATCAAAGTCCATTTGCGAATCGAGAGATCCAGAGTCTGAGCTCCAACCTTGTTCCCGTTCGACAGGGATTATTTTCTTTAAATTGGTTTTTGATGGGCCAGGTTGTGGTAGCTCGCTATGGCTGACCTCTGAAGGTGGTAAAACTGGCATAACTGGGATCGCCTCAGTCGTCCGAGTGATGGTCTGCAGCAGTTGACTCATCTGTGCGTTTACCATTTGCGCTAACGATTCTGTCAAACTCACAAAAAGGTTCTCCATCGCCTTCTTCATTGACTTCTCTACCGCTGAGGCAATAGCATCTGACAATGATGAGTCTCTCCCCTGAGAGAAACGATTCGCAGCACTAGCATACCCACGAGGTCGCTCAGCAAGGACAGCGCGGGCCTCGCGTCGTGAACATCGCCTCTGATCGATAATTTCTAGAACTTGCTCTGCGAGAGCTTATGAACTTCAGTCTCCATTATCGGCCGCGTGGGCTCCACTGCATAAACAACAACGCACTTCCTGTGTTGAACAAACGTTAAAGTCATGCGCTTCACCACAGGCTCTACATCTCACGCCTGATCTGCAGCCCTTAATGCTATGCCCGTATCTCCAACATTTAATGCACTGTAAAGGGCGAGGAGACAACGATTCAACCCGGTAAATGAGAGGCCACGCCTTGATTTCTGTAGGGCGAGTAATGCCGGCAAATGTGACAATGACCGATTCCGTGGGGATCTTACTGTTGTCGACGGAACGAGAGCATCGGTAGACTGAAATAGCTCCTGCCACTGAAAACATATCCAGTATCTCTGATGGTGTAAGGCTCGAGTCCACCCCACGAACCAGCCCCTTTACGCATGCTAAGTGGGGAGGAACGAAACAACTCACCGGATGGGAAGCGAAAATTGTGCACTTTAGCAGGTCAGATATACAGGCCTGGTCTGGCAAACAGCACAGAATACCTCCACGTCCGAATTGTCGCACCTCAGTGATCTGCTGGTAATGGGGAGTAGCGGTCCGGAGCTCTTCCTGAATCAGTTTGGGATTTTTCATTCGAATTGTCTCTCCATTGGTCGGTACCAGAGCCACAGGAACGCTGTTCAGACCGCTGCGCAGAAAGAGATCGATTGGCAAATCATTAGGTGCAAGGGAATCCGACCAGGCAGGGTTCGCCTGGCCGGGAGACGAAACAGACATCAGGCTAAGGAGCCTAGATCAGCACCGCGCAGTTTGGCCGCACCCCCCAGGAGGATGCGCCAAGACACGGTTGGACGACCAGGACAGGACGGCTACGAAGAAGCGGCAGCCTTGAGAGCACAGGACGCAGGACCTCGAATAGGCCTCGAATCGGTCCGCCAGCGCACGTGAAAGCTCGTAAACCCCACATAACAAGAAGAAGAAGAAGAACGTAAGATTAAAAAAATAAATGGAAGCAAAAATGAATGAAAAATGAAACCGATAAAAAACAGAACAAGAACAGGCATGGTACAAAAATGTATGATTATACAATAGCTAGTAGAAGCTGAAAAAAAAAGATCCAGTGAAGAATCTTGATGATACAGGCGTCATTAATTCATGAGAACAAAGTTGAAATACCATAAGATTTAACGCAGAAATAATACATTAGTATTGAACGCAAAAGTAATATACAAAACAATTAACACAAAGCGAGATACAAATTGTGGCTACGAAATATGAATTCATGTAGAAACATGAGCGCCAAATATTCAAACGAAGGAAGGAGGAAAATCATGTTAAAAATAAGAAATAGCAGATTAGTAATTAGTGTATTTGCTCACATAATTTGTCGAGACAATATTTCTTATGTAGGCTTTGTAAGGTGTGTGTAGGTGACGATGATTTAATTTCGTATGGTATTGAATTCCAGAATGATATGCCTGAAAAGAGAGCTGTTAGTTTTTCGTAATCTGTTCGAACGCGGGGAAGGAAGTAGATTGTCAGTTGCAGAGAACCTAGTAATGTTAGTACTTATGAAAAATTCGTTTGAGTAAGCCGGGATGCAGGTTCCACATTGCTTAAGCTTAAATATAGATAGAGATACTTTTTGTTTAAGTATTCCTGTTAGTGACACAATAATTAGGCTTTGGCATAGCAGTTTAGAAGGTGTAAAAAAAGCAGCGACACAGACCTCTAATACATTAGTACTTCACGTGGGGTCAGTACGTGCCTCCGCGATGGTTATCTAACCAATAAGCTGCACTCAGCCCCACAATCGCAAAGTGAAGTACTATATAATTTATTCATTTCTGAAGTTCCACATCCCAAAACCACCATCGATTATGACAGACACCGCAGTGGAGGGCTCAGGAAATTTATACCACGTAGGGTTCTTTAACGTGCACTGACATCGCACGGTACAAGGACCTCAACATTTCGCCTCTCAAGCGTTATAGAAGACCCATGCTTTATCGTCCATGCAAAGCCAATGTTTCACGCCATAATGTTAGTACAGAATACGCCAAGGTAATTCAAGATCATGCTGACCTTCTGCAACGGCTTGATGATGATTATGATGATGAGCCTTCAAATATGGCGCATACCCACTTCGGGGGATTGGCCAAGACCTGATATGCTTAACTTTTAGTTGGTATATTGTGCGAATACCGCTACATGAATAAAAAAAAAGAATAATAAATTAATAATAAACGAGAGAAAAGGAAAAGGGCTTTCGAGCCACGCTTCCTCTTTGTCGGAAGTGACGAACTTCTTCTCTTGTCCCACCTTTCCTTTTTTTTTTTCCTTTTTGCCGCAGAGCCAGCACTAACTTGGAACAGCCGTAAAGTCGGCTGTTCCAAGTTAGTGCCATATTTTTGTCTGTTTTTCTGCATAACTGCTTGGGGCACAGCTGTTGGGTGTCCGTAAGCACAGGCTGTTTTTCACAAATGTCTTTCTGCACAAACTTGAGCCGGTGTTTGAAGTTCAGTGCAAATACAAAGCAAAAGAATGAGACCTGCCGCCAGAAGAAAGCTGCAGCTAAAGGCAATATTATATTTTCTTTAGGGAATGTGAGGCGGGGGGGGGGGGGGTGGTACAGAATAAAAAAGGTGTGAAGGTCTCCTCCGATTGCGTTGCGTACATGCGTAACCCATAAATGTCCACATTTATTCACCGAGACTATGCGAAATCCTACCGTTCGCTTGAATATACCGGAGCCAGTTTTCACTATAGTTGACGACACCTAGTGCGGCTGAAGAGTGAAACGAGAAAGTGTTACCGCTTTACGGTGGCAGTTTAGCCACAGCTATTTGCACGTTCTTCTTAAATGGCTCGTTATCATAAACGTGCTGTGCTGGCAGTTAGTGCGGTGCAAATGGTCGCTGCGTGCATTGTGTCTTGATGAGAGTAGGAGGCCCTCAAGAATATTTAAAGAACCGAGACATCTGCGTCATCCCTTAAACAAATATAAATAAACCATATGCCGGGAACTCCTTGTGCCATGTGGATATTCAGAGTACCTAAATTAGAAAAAAAAAGAAAATGTGTTGAGCAAAAGGGCACGAATTTTCACTAAGGGTGCATCGAAAGTCACAAAGACGCGAACACTGCCATTTAAGCGTACAAAGGGAAGGCGTCTTGAGTCGCGCACCTTGACAAAGCTCTATTTGTTATGAGCCTTACATTTCAATCATTTGCTTTTTGCCTGCTCCCTAACTATTACAACTTCTTGTTCCAGCAGAAGTATAGCTTTTAAGCATGTCTCGTTATGGTTTGAAAAAAAAAATTGAACTTTTCTTGTGCTTTTTGAAAAACTTGATACTCTAAAAAGAAAAGCCGATCATATTCCGCCGTTGAGACGCCCTTCGCTGATGTTTTGTCAACATCCTTGCGTATTCCTCTGCAGGTGTTTGGCTAACGCACGGCGGGAATTTCTATACATGGTTACATTGAGGGGACTGTTTACCACTCAAAAAAAAAAATTATGTTATGGTGATCATTCCTCACCTTGACGGAAACGAGTATGTTTGTGCCTCATAAAAAAGAAATAATCTTTTTGACTTGGCCCTGAAAGTAGCGAAAAGGCGACCGGTGGCGCCATCCTCGGTCAGGAGTGTCAGTCTCCAAGTGTAACGAAAAATCGAGAAGTACCCGCGCGTGTTCCTGCCTAAAAGCAAACATTTATTGCTTAAGATTGTATTCGACGCACATCTGGTAGCGTTCCTTCGCGACTGAGGGTAACTTTCATTTTTCAGTAAATCTTGCAAAAGCCCAGTAACCGGTGTTGCCGGCGTCCGTACACGTACAGAAGGGGTGATCACGATGATTCGAAAAATTCCGTTATAAATATTTCTGCTCACTTCCCAACGAAATAACTGCAAACTTAGAGTCTTTATTTATTCAGGAAGAATTTATTCAGGAAGGCGCGCAATAAGCAGAGGAACGCCCTATGATGCGGTAAAACGCATTTTGTGCGACTTCTGATCGAGTCAAAATTTCGCAAAAAACCCGAGACTAGTCTTTCCTTTTTTGGAATTTCGGGCAAGATTTTGAGAGACCGTACATTTATTCAGGAAGGCGCGCAATAAGTAGAGGAAAGCTCTACGATGCGGTAAAGCGCATTTTGTGCGACTTCTGATGGAGTCAAAATTTGAAAAAAAAAACCCGAGACTATAGTCTTTCCTTTTTTGGCATTTCGGGCAAGATATTGAGAGACCGTAGTTTTATTCAGGATGGCGCGCAATAAGTAGAGGAATGCTCTACGATGCGGGAAAACGCATTTTGTGGGGCTTCTGATCGAGTCAATATTTCACAAAAAACCCAATACTATAGTCTTACCTTTTTTGGCATTTTGGGCAAAATTTTGGGAGACCGTATTTTTATTCAGGAAGGCGCGCAATAAGTAGAGGAATGCTCTATGATGCGGCCAAACGTATTTAGAGCGACATCTGATCGAGTCAAAATTTCACACAAAGCCCAGGACTATAGTCTTACCTTTTTTGGCATTTTGGGCAAGATTTAGAGAGACCGTATTTTTATTCAGGAAGGCGCGGAATAAGTAGAGGAATGCTCTACGATGCGGGAAAACGCATTTTGTGCGACTTCTGATCGAGTCAAAATTTCACAAAAAACCCAATACTATAGTCTTATCTTTTTGACATTCTGGGCAAAATTTTGGGAGACCGTATTTTTATTCAGGAAGGCGCGCAATAAGTAGAGGAATGCCCTACGATGCGGTAAAACGCATTTTGTGCGACTTCTGATCGAGTCAAAATTTCACAAAAACCCAATACTATAGTCTTATCTTTTTGACATTTTGGGAAAAATTTTGAGAGACCGTATTTTTATTCAGGAAGGCGCGCAATAAGTAGAGGAATGCTCTACGATGCGGTAAAACGCAGTTTGTGCGACTTCTGATCGAGTCAAAATTTCACAAAAAACCCAATACTATAGTCTTACTTTTTTGGCATTTTGGGCAAAATTTTGGGAGACCGTATTTTTATTCAGGAAGGCGCGGAATAAGTAGAGGAATGCTCTATGATGCGGGAAAACGCATTTTGTGCGACTTCTGATCGAGTCAAAATTTCACAAAAAACCCAATACTATAGTCTTACCTTTTTTGACATTCTGGGAAAAATTTTGAGAGACCGTATTTTTATTCAGGAAGGCGCGCAATAAGTAGAGGAATGCTCTACGATGCGGTAAAACGCAGTTTGTGCGACTTCTGATAGAGTCAAAATTTCACAAAAAACCCAATACTATAGTCTTACCTTTTTTGGCATCTTGGGCGAAATTTTGGGAGACCGTATTTTTATTCAGGAAGGCGCGCAATAAGTAGAGGAATGCTCTATGATGCGGCCAAACGTATTTAGAGCGACTTCTGATCGAGTCAAAATTTCACACAAAGCCCAAGACTATAGTCTTACCTTTTTTGGCATTTTGGGCAAGATTTGAGAGGACCGTATTTTTATTCAGGAAGGCGCGCAATAAGTAGAGGAATGCTCTACGATGCGGGAAAACGCATTTTGTGCGACTTCTGATCGAGTCAAAATTTCACAAAAAACCCAATACTATAGTCTTACTCTTTTTGGCATTCTGGGCAAAATTTTGAGAGACCGTATTTTTATTCAGGAAGGCGCGCAATAAGTAGAGGAATGCTCTATGATGCGGCCAAACGTATTTAGAGCGACATCTGATCGAGTCAAAATTTCACACAAAGCCCAGGACTATAGTCTTACCTTTTTTGGCATTTTGGGCAAGATTTAGAGAGACCGTATTTTATTCAGGAAGGCGCGGAATAAGTAGAGGAATGCTCTACGATGCGGGAAAACGCATTTTGTGCGACTTCTGATCGAGTCAAAATTTCACAAAAAACCCAATACTATAGTCTTACCTTTTTTGGCATTTGGGCAAAATTTTGGGAGACCGTATTTTATTCAGGAAGGCGCGCAATAAGTAGAGGAATGCTCTATGATGCGGCCAAACGTATTTAGAGCGACATCTGATCGAGTCAAAATTTCACACAAAGCCCAGGACTATAGTCTTACCTTTTTTGGCATTTTGGGCAAGATTTTGAGAGACCGTATTTTTATTCAGGAAGGCGCGCAATAAGTAGAGGAATGCTCTACGATGCGGGAAAACGCATTTTGTGCGACTTCTGATCGAGTCAAAATTTCACAAAAACCCAATACTATAGTCTTACCTTTTTGGCATTTGGGCAAAATTTTGAGAGACCGTATTTTTATTCAGGAAGGCGCGCAATAAGTAGAGGAATGCTCTACGATGCGGCCAAACGCATTTAGAGCGACTCTGATCGAGTCAAAATTTCACAAAAAGCCCAGACTATAGTCTTACCTTTTTTGGCATTTTGGGCAAAATTTTGAGGAGACCGTATTTTTATTCAGGAAGGCGCGCAATAAGTAGAGGAATGCTCTATGATGCGGGAAAACGCATTTTGTGCGACTTCTGATCGAGTCAAAATTTCACAAAAAACCCATACTATAGTCTTACCTTTTTGGCATTTGGGCAAGATTTTGAGAGACCGTATTTTTATTCAGGAAGGCGCGCAATAAGTAGAGGAATGCTCTACGATGCGGTAAAACGCATTTTGTGCGACTTCTGATCGAGTCAAATTTCACACAAAACCCAATACTATAGTCTTACCTTTTTTGGCATTTTGGGCAAGATTTAGAGAGACCGTATTTTTATTCAGGAAGGCGCGCAATAAGTAGAGGAATGCTCTACGATGCGGGAAAACGCATTTTGTGCGACTTCTGATCGAGTCAAAATTTCACAAAAACCCAATACTATAGTCTTACCTTTTTGGCATTTTGGGCAAGATTTTGAGAGACCGTATTTTTATTCAGGAAGGCGCGCAATAAGTAGAGGAATGCTCTATGATGCGGCCAAACGTATTTAGAGCGACTCTGATCGAGTCAAAATTTCACACAAAGCCCAGGACTATAGTCTTACCTTTTTTGGCATTTTGGGCAAGATTTTGAGAGACCGTATTTTTATTCAGGAAGGCGCGCAATAAGTAGAGGAATGCTCTACGATGCGGGAAAACGCATTTTGTGCGACTTCTGATCGAGTCAAAATTTCACAAAAAACCCAATACTATAGTCTTACCTTTTTTGGCATTTTGGGCAAAATTTTGAGAGACCGTATTTTTATTCAGGAAGGCGCGCAATAAGTAGAGGAATGCTCTATGATGCGGCCAAACGTATTTAGAGCGACTCTGATCGAGTCAAAATTTCACACAAAGCCCAAGACTATAGTCTTACCTTTTTTGGCATTTTGGGAAGATTTGAGGGACCGTATTTTTATTCAGGAAGGCGCGCAATAAGTAGAGGAATGCTCTACGATGCGGGAAAACGCATTTTGTGCGACTTCTGATCGAGTCAAAATTTCACAAAAAACCCAATACTATAGTCTTATCTTTTTTGACATTTTGGGCAAAATTTTGAGAGACCGTATTTTTATTCAGGAAGGCGCGCAATAAGTAGAGGAATGCTCTACGATGCGGTAAAACGCAGTTTGTGCGACTTCTGATCGAGTCAAAATTTCACAAAAAACCCAATACTATAGTCTTACCTTTTTTGGCATTTTGGGCAAAATTTTGAGAGACCGTATTTTTATTCAGGAAGGCGCGCAATAAGTAGAAGAGTGCTCTATGATGCGGCCAAACGTATTTAGAGCGACATCTGATCGAGTCAAAATTTCACACAAAGCCCAGGACTATAGTCTTACCTTTTTTTGGCATTTTGGGGAAGATGTTGAGGGACCGTATTTTTATTCAGGAAGGCGCGCAATAAGTAGAGGAATGCTCTATGATGCGGGAAAACGCATTTTGTGCGACTTCTGATCGAGTCAAAATTTCACAAAAAACCCATTACTATAGTCTTATCTTTTTGACATTCTGGGCAAAATTTTGAGAGACCGTATTTTTATTCAGGAAGGCGCGCAATAAGTAGAGGAATGCTCTACGATGCGGTAAAACGCAGTTTGTGCGACTTCTGATCGAGTCAAAATTTCACAAAAAACCCAATACTATAGTCTTATCTTTTTGACATTTTGGGCAAATTTTGAGAGACCGTATTTTTATTCAGGAAGGCGCGCAATAAGTAGAGGAATGCTCTACGATGCGGTAAAACGCATTTTGTGCGACTTCTGATCGAGTCAAGAGAGAGAGAGAGAGAGAGAGATGATGGGCGGAAGGCAGGGAGGTTAACCGGAAGAGAAAATATCCAGTTTGCTACCCTGCACTGGGGAAGGGGTGAAGGGAGACAGAAAGAGATGGAAAAAGAATAAAGAAAGAGAGAGGTCAAATCGCGCACACACACAAGCACGGCATGTGTCACAGACGGTTCACGAGGCCCGTTGCGCGCAAAAACTTGAGCACAGCCTTCGTGGCTTTCTGCTGCGAGACACTGTCTGTCCGGCATTCCAATATGGTTTGCTCGGACAGCGGTCGACCATCAAGGCGTGACAATTCTGTGGCGAGAGTCTGTCGCTGGGAGCAGTACCCAGGGCAATCGCAGAGGACGTGAACAATTGTTTCCTCGCTGCCGCAGTGAATACAGGCAGCACTGTCTTCCAGTCCAATGCGACAGCTGAAACTTCTTGTGAATGACGTGCCTAGCCACAGGCGGCAAAGTACGGTAGTTTCACAGCGGGTAAGCCCACGCGGAACTCGAAGTTGTAGTGATGGGTCGAGGCGGTGCAGACGGGTATGCAGAAGACCAGGAGTGTTCCACAGCGCTATAGTCATATCACGCGCAAGCGAGCGAAGTTTTCTTACTGCATCCGTTCTTGACAGTGGGATGGCTTGCAGCACTCCAATTTCGTGGGCACGTTTCGCAGCATTATCTGCGTGCTCGTTGCCGATTATTCCAGAGTGGCCTGGTAGCCACTGAAACGTGATGTCATGGCCTTTGTCGGTTAATTCGTGATAGAGCTGTCGTGTTTGAAGCACTAATTGGTCTTGCGGCCCGCTACGTAAGGCCGATAAAAGGCACTGAAGGGCTGACTTGGAATCTGTAAAGATGGCCCATTTCTGTGGTGGCTCTCCATCGATCACGCAAAGTGCGGTGCGTAGTGCCTCAAGCTCCACGGCTGTCGATGTTGTGCCATGAGACGTCCTGAACAGTACATCTACTGCTTTGGCAGGGAAGGTCACAGCTCCTGCAGATCTGCCTGCTGCTGTTGAGCCATCAGTGTAAAGCTGAAGATGATTCCTGTAGTCCTCATGTAGCATTAGTAGAGACAGCTGTTTTAAAGCCGGCGGTGAGAGCTCCGCTTTCGTCCGAATCCCTGGCACTGTCAGCCGTACCTTTGGACGGGCCAAACACCAAGGAGGCGTCGGAAGTCTCTCAGCAGGAGTATAATTCTTTGGGAGGCACTCGCGGAATGCCGATATCCTCTTACAAAAAGAGGCACCGGGCCGGTCTTCTGGAAGCGAGGCGAGGTGGTGAGCAGGAGCACGAGCTAGGTGTCGAATGTGTGTCCTAAGCACCTCCAAAGTGATGTGAGTGGTGGCAGGAAGGTCTTTGGCCATTGCTATAGTATCCGCTGTTGAGGTGCAGCGTGGCAATCCGAGGCAGATCTTGAGTGCCTGGCCCTGAACGCTCTCGAGTGCGCGTAGGTTACCTTTACAGGTGTCAGTCAGCACCGGTAAGCTGTATCTCAAGTACCCGAGAAAGAGCGTCCGGTATAGGTGCAACATGGCGGTCACTGACGTACCCCACGTTTTCCCTCCGAGGAAGTGGAAAACTTGTGAGGTGGCCGTTAGGCGCTTCTTGAGACCGGCCACATGGGGACTCCAGCAGAGGTCCCGATCGATGGTTACTCCCAGGAACCTGTGCGTCCTAGCGTAATAAATTTTTTCCCCTTGATAGAGATGGCATAGGCTGTCATTGGCTTTCGCGTGAAAGCGACCAGCGCCGATTTTTCAGGCGAAATTTCAAGGCCTTGTTCATTAAGGTATGCCGATATCGAAGTCGCGGCTTTTTGGAGCCTCGCGCGTATCTGAGGACGTGTTACGCCTGACGTCCAAACACAGATGTCGTCAGCATAAATCGATATCTGTACACAACCTGGTATGCGTTCCACGAGACCAATCAGAACCAAATTGAATAACGTGGGGCTCAAGAAGCCCCCTTGAGGAACTCCACGGTGTGTGCAGTGCTGAGAGGTTGGCCCATCGTCGGTTTGCACAAAGAAGGATCTCATCTGTAGGTAGGCACGAATCCAGCGGTACGCTCGGCCACCAAGACCGACGGACTCAAGGGCGTCGAGTATGGCCTCGTGAGAAACGTTGTCGTAAGCTCCTTTGATATCCAAAAATAGTGCCGCGGTTAATCGCCTGCTCAATTTCTGGTGTTGGACGTACGTTACGAGGTCAACAACGTTGTCGATAGAGCAACGAACGCGTCGAAAACCGGCCATGGCACTTGGATAAACCTCGTAGCGCTCTAGGAACCACTCCAGTCTGGCGAGGATCATGCGCTCCATCAGCTTCCCTACACAGCTAGCTAGCGCTGTTGGGCGGTATGACGAGAGCTCTAGAGGCGATTTCCCAGGTTTTAGGAGCGGAACCAATCGGCTCGTTTTCCATTCTTGGAGGACATGTCCGTCTCGCCATGAGTTATTGAACATTTCCAACAAAGCTTCCTGCGCCTGCTCACCTAGGTTGCATAAGATCCTGTAGGAGATGCCATCTGGGCCAGGTGATGAAGAACGATTGCACAACACAAGGGCCGCATCCAGCTCCTCAATGGTAAAGGGCAGGTCCATGCGTGAGTCCAGTGAATGTGGAGTGTTCTGTGTAGCAAGGACTCCTGTGCAAGCTGCATTGCCGACAATCTTCTTGCAAAAATCTTCAGCTACCTCGATATCCCGTCGACCTTGGTAAAGCGCTAAAGCTTTGAACGGAAACCGCTGCTCAGGAAGCGTACGCAGACCTCGCACTGTTCTCCATATTTGCGATAAAGGTTTCCGGGGGTCCAGAGACTCACAGAACCTTACCCACCGTTGAGACTCAAGTTTAGCTATGCGACGCTGTATCTTCGTTTGCATGCGCCTGGCTGTCCTTAGATCGTGTACGGAATTAGTCTATAGCAGAGAAAACACCAATTATAGTCCCGGAGAACCAAGCAAAAGCTCTCTACGGCACGGAGTACAAAAATTGATATATATACTCCCAATGTGACTCTTCAGAACTCCGTCAAACACGGAGTATGCAAATAAAAAAGTACTCCCGAAGTACCGCGCAGGAACTCCGACCACAAGGGAGTATTACGATGTAGAGTATACTCCCAATGTTCCGCCGAAAAACTCCGTCAGGCACGGAGTAAAAAATAAAAATATACATTCCCCAGGCAGCACGTAGGAACTCCGTCAGGCACGGAGTAAAAAATAAAAATATATACTCCCAAGGCACCACGCAGGAACTCCGTCAGGCACGGAGTAAAAAATAAAAATGTATACTCCCAAGGCACCACGCAGGAATTCCGACCGAAGTTTACTCCGACCCTACGGAATAAAATTAACTCCCAATGGGGGGTCGCTAGAGGACACGTCATTTACTCCCACCTGGGAGTAAATTGTTTTTACAGTGTAGAGTGTCAGCGTAGTTCAATGGTTCTGTTGGTGCGTCGTCTGGATTGGGCAGCTCTTCCGATGGCGCCCGGTTTGTGAGCTCTCGGGCTACCGCATTAGCGCGTTCATTGCCATGGAGAGAGGCGTGTCCAGCTGTCCAAACGATACGCACCCTGTGTAGTAATGAGGGGTGTAAAGATGTCAGAATACGGTGTGTGTACGGTGTCACCATTCCTTGTGCTATATTCCTGCACGCAGTTTGCGAGTCAGTGACCACTGTCGTAGGTTCGTCCCGTGCTGGTAGGAGAGAAGTATGTACAATAGCCAGGGCGACAGCCGCCTCTTCCGCCATGGCACTGTCGTTAGTGTTAAGCGTGGCCGAAACGCAGCGAGTGTCGGTGTTGTCTACTACCACAAGACACATGGCCTGTCTTTGTGGTCCCTTTAAGATTTTCAGCAAAGTACGTATGCCTGCGTGGGCTGGCTCTCGTACACTTCGAAAATAACGAACACGCTTTTGGGTATCGCTAGTGGCATTTTTTACACCACTTCCAGAGCAAAATTAAAAACCTAATTCCTCTTTGTGGGGTGAAAGCTTGCTCGTTCCCGTAAACGTGAGGCACGATCTGCCCAATTTTACCACAATCTTAAAAAATTTTCGGAGCGGTAGACAGTCCCTTTAAGATTTTACTAGTTCAACAACTGCACTGCCTGGAAATTGCCTGCAGTTATTCACAATGTAGCGTCATTCTTTTTCATGAAAAAGAAGTACATACTAAAAATATGGTTTCAATAACACTCACAAAATCCTCACACCATCCAAAGTTCGTTTCTGTATAATGCGAGTACAGATGCTCATGCACAAGTAAAAAAAAACTCATTGGGTCTGCAAAGTCATGTGCAGAGAATCAATAACATAGGCTAAAAATATGTAATTTTACTTCGCTCTTCTTTGTTTGCAAGCACTTAGGACGCTTCTGACAGCACCAGATGGTTTGACACTGGTGGAGGGCATAGCACACTTTATCGACTGGTGCGAGAGAGAAGGGGCTGAGCACCCGGGCCTGCTGAAATTTAAGGAATATTTCACAAGCAATTACGCCAACCGGACAGAGGTTTGGGCACCATCCTTTCGGAAGACAGCAAGCAGAAATTCAAATATGAGGCTCGAGGCTATACACAAAGTAATCAAGTACTGCTACCTACACGGAAGAACATACAAAAGAGTCGACAAATTGACATCGGTACTTATGAAACTAACACAGAACAAAATTTTTGATCGGCCGACTAATTTCATTAAAAATGCTGAAAATGAATTCGAACATCAGACAAGGATTAGGCACAATAAAGCAAAAATGATTTCTAATAATGATGTAATTGAAGTGTCCTTTATTCAATTGACTGTTCAGTCAGAGCCTCCCTGGCCACAAGTATGCTGCTACTTCCGAGGGCACCTGCCAAACCCCCCTGCCCATTCAATTGCACGGAGTGCAGTGTGTGTTCACACGGTGACTTGTTCCTGTCCAGACAACGAACTGAGGAGAAACATGTGCAAACACATCCATTCTGTGTTAATTCAAAGGGAGACCGACACCTCTGAACAAAATGAAGTGGACTACACGAACGGTGTTCAACCTGTGCCCCAGGTAAGCTTAATGATCTCCTAGTCAGAATTCAGTAGTCAAAGCACGCTTTGTGACTGTTAACTCAGGCTATAGCAAGTATGCAGCATCTAAAAGTTACCATGCTGTTCATGAAGGACAGTTTCGCAAGACATAAAAAATAGAAGAAAAATAATAAAGACAACCTTCAAATGTTCCATCTCACATAGCAGAACAAGCTTTAGAAGACACCAAAGGTGAACTCCTGAAGTTGCCACGTTGTCATGCTTTGAGAGCCCACAAGTACAGCAGCATTTGCTCATCTCATCTTACTGTCTGCTGGCCAGAGAAAACTGCGAGTGCCAAGTGAGAGCGAGTTGTGCGGTGACTGAATCGATACAGAAAAACAAGCACACTCTGGCTGACTGCCAGTGTATGGGCAGCCAAAAGTGGAAAATAAAAAGAAGTCCATTGAAACACGTCTGCCAAGGCTGGGAATCCAAGCAGTGTCCCCGAGCTGAGCAGCGCAGGACTTTAAGGGAACCATGACAAGCAGCTTTTTCTTGGTGACTTTTATACTGCAATGAGTAGAACCATGTCTTGTGATCACGGCATAAAGCCATAAGTGCTCTGACGTGATGTCCAATTAATTCCAGCCCCACTTTAGGCTATCGGTCCAAAGAAACATTGTATATTCATTATTATGTCAGGAAAATAAAGTTCCGCTGATTGATTGATTGCTTGATTGAAATGCGTGCCTAATATAACAAAATAGCGCAGCACCGTGGCTGTTGTACTCCAATGTGTGTATGCGTCTGTGTGTGTGTTAGAACACATCAGGCTTGGCTCTTGAGGAGTGCTTTTATGTTAGATATATAGTGCCCTTGTTCTTTTCTTGAATGGCTGTCACGAAATTTCTCTCACTGTGTTTTCATTTTCAGTATTCCCAAACAAGTGAATGAAAAATACTGACATTATTTGAGCACCATTCATTTGTTGTCCTAATCCTCGTGAAGAACTTCGGACTAAATATTTAAATAACATAATTTAAGTTTAATTACGTGTGCACATTGTTGACACGTATTATTTGCCGATTCTTGTGTATTTGTGCTTTCAAGTGTATAATTTTCTCTAGAGCTGTCTCCCTGCTGAACTTTACGTATGTAGGCTCGTCAAGCTGCCTTTGAGCAGCTTTTACCTACAACCCCTCCATCTGTACTGCGAGATGGAAAATAAAATTGAATTGAAAAATCAGCCAAGTAGAATGTGTAGGATGCAATGTCAGCAATGAATTATTGCAGTAAAGCTTGATTGTAGAGATGAATGTGCACCATGAGCCACTGCAGGTTCTGGCAACACTGCAGGAGTTTAAAGTCATGGGGTTCGAGGAGCATTTATGGCATTTATCTTTCAGAAGAGTTTGCTGTTAGAGGGGTTGGAACAAACCTGTTTGTATGTTGCCATGCTGTTCAAGAAGCAAGAGCCCTTAATAACAAACTCTCTCACACTTTTCCTCTGCTAGTGCCAGCAAGCAGTGCAGCTTAGCATTCTTCTTACATGCCTCAGCTGCAAAACACATTGTGCTCATTTGATAATGTCTCCCTTTTTTTCCTTTGTACTATATTTACACTGGCAGAATTGCACAATCTACATTGAATAATGAGCCAAACTCGTGCCGTGGTCAGTGATGTTCCAAGTAGTACATGTGACTCAAACAAGCTTTGTTGAGAAGAACGGCATGCTTATTTCTGCTTGAAATTGATCATATTACAGCGTAAGCTGTCATGCGCTCGTAACAATAGCCAATTTTGTTGGCGATGGCGTCTGCAAGCTTCATGCTTGTTCGGCTATGAACCCACGTTGGTGACACCACACCCTTAGCCGACCGTTACCACATGAGCAATTGTCCCAGCTGTTGGTTTGCAATGCTCAAACATGGTGAAGGGCCTGTAACAGCTTCTGATCACTAGTTTTTCCATTTAATGTCTTGAAAATTTTTCATGAGGGTGTTAGCTTTGTTTGCACAAAACAGATTACAGTAGCAAAATGTGATAGGAACGCACATCTTTCCATCTAAATACCAGACTCAAATTTCTGGCAGAAGAATCGAGTGCCCTTATTATGTCTGTTGCTTTATATATTGGTGTTTGTTTCATACAACCTGGAACTCCAAACACTAATCCATGTCTCTTATCTTTGACAGGATGAGACAAGGGACATTGGAGAAATGGTGAGATCAATTTGTTCCTTAAATGACTTAAATCAAAAGGGAAATGCAACATGTGTGACTAGCAATGACTGTAACAACGCTACACATGCTACAAAACTGTATGCTAGAGCCCACAGCACAGGAAAAACTTTTACCAGGGCTGCAGCCGAAGCTTTCGGAAATTCTTGTCAAGGTACACAGCATCCAGCCAAATGTGAAGCACAGTGCAGCAACCACTTCACAATCTGCCAAGAAGAAAATATATAGGAACACAGTTCTTTTTTCAATAAAACGGAAAGCTCGTACCCATGCCCTTCGAATGGCAAAACTAACAGTATCGGAACAAGAAGATATTGTTAGAGTTCTGTCTGGTTCAAAGGATAAGGGGTCTCACACAAGTTTTCACCACACTAATGCGGTGTATGGTGGATGTAGCAGCATATCTGCCTTACACAATGATGCAAGTAGCTGTAAAAGCATGCAATGCACAACGAAATTGATATACTAAATAAGAAAATATCTGGGCGCTGTGAAACTCGCCATCATGAACGCAAACCAACTAGCCGAAGCTGCTACACTTGTAAGAAAATATCTTGTTCGGTAGATTGAAAGAATCAAATAAAAAACAGAAGAGATTATGCATACCCGCTCTATGGCTCCGTAGCCACATAAGGCAGCACAATGGTAGCACAAGGCCCATCCATACCTTTTGTGCCACCTTCCTGTATGCATGGTAGACCTTATTATGTAGACCATTTTACCAACCTCTGGCAATCCGGTCATCGCACAGTGTACTTGCTTCAGTTGAATGGAATACCTCGGGAGACTATGGAGCGCATTATGTTGCGTCGTGCCAACTACACAAATAAAGCTCTGTCAGCGTTTGGCTTGGTTGTCCAGCAGAATGGAAGAAAAAAAAAACCTGTTGTAGCGACGGTGACGGACATGAAATGATTATTTTTTTCCAATAAATAGTGCTTGGTGTGAGTACGTGGATGTCGCCACGTTGCCAAGGGACCCGATGCAGTTGCTTTAGCGGCTGTTCTTTCCGTTCACAAAATTACAGTGTTTGATCGAATTAAAGGATCTGTCTGACGTCATTAATTCGTTGCAGTTTTTTATTGCCATTGAAAGCGTACGAGAAAAGTGTACAAGCTCGCAGTGGTTTAGGAAAAAGAAGTCAATCGAAACATTTCTAACTTCATGCCCCTTTTCCGTCTGTAGCTACGCCGATTGATAAATTTGTGGGGTTCAGCGTTCCAAAACCAGGTCTGATTATGAGAGAGACCGTAGTGGAGGTATCCGGAAATTTCGATCACCTGGTGTTTTTTACATGCACTGACATCGCACAGCACACGGGCCTCAACATTTGGCTTCCACCGAAATGCAGCCGCCGCTCCCGGGATTGGACCCGCGAACTTCGGATCAGCAGCTGGGTCTCATAACCACTACACCACCGTGGGTGGCGTGGGACGCCGACACAACTGGTTACTGGGTATTTGGACTATTAATTGAGACATGAAAGTTACCATCCGTCAGGAACGAACGCTGTTGCGTGCATGTAAAATACAACTGCAAGATACATCCTTTGAAGCAAGACGTAAACCGGAGTGGGCATTTTGGCATGCCCCCTTTATCCACGTAGTTTGAAACGCGTTCTCGAAGATAGCGCCACATGTGTTCATATTTTTCAAGCCCATCTGCTGCACGTGTTAACAATTTTAATCCTTGTTTCGAGAGTACGAGCAAGCTGGTTTCCGTCAATGTACAACACGATCTTCTCAGTTTTCATATCAACGAAAAGAAGGTTGATATCTCTGAGCTTGTACTACTAACATCGACATTGGCGGCAAGGGTATCATTAATCGCGGCAACAAAGCCAAATACAGCCGCCAAAGTAGCGAGATCACTTTCAGACCATGTAGTACAGTAGAACCCAGTCAGCAGGATATAGGAGGACCACTGGTCGAGTTTCCGAATATGAATAGAGATCAAGAATGAGAGGATTCCTGGGAACAGTGTAAGACCACCTGCCATTTGTCTGTGCTGAAAGGCTTGTAAGGGAGTGAAAGGAGGTGGGAGAGCAAACAAGAAAAGGAAGCAGGCAATGCAAGGATCTAATCTGACACACCTCAGATCCCCTCCACCACGTAGCTATTTCTGGTGAGGGCATATCTGGTACAGGAGTACTGCTAGCAAGCGTGATGAATTTCGTGGAGAAGTGCACCCTGACCCAACGAATCATTCATTTTGCTGCGATTTACCACAGATGAGTCGGGCAGTTTTCACGGCATCCTTCGGCTCCCTTGCTCTCTAATCTACAACAAAGGCGAGAGCATTGCCGTGAAACGTACGGCGGGAAGCACGGTTATACAGAAAGTGAGGACAGGAGGATAGGCTCACTTCCTAAAGAAAGTTTAATGCCAATACATGGATCACATGCATTTTTTTCCGCGGCCTCCGAATGGTTAGGAGATTCACAGATGAGATGATCCTAAGCGGTGTGTCTACAGCTGTGGAGCGAATTGAAAACAAACCAAACAGATACATTCAACAAATAAAACTGGACCCGTGAAACTGATGAATGTTGCATGTTAAATGCTATGCGGTGGTTCGGGTACACCCACAGTGCACAACTTCTTTAATGAAATTCTTTTTGTGATAACTCGATAGACGTTGTTGTGATGCATGCGGACCCCAGCTTTGCCATTTTCAACTGCTCCAATGATATCGCAAGCGGTTTTGTTATTGCTTGCGGCGATGACAATGCAGTTATGAAGTGTACGTGTGGAATACACAGCTCCCGCAGTATTGACTAACGTGACCGCCTTAGGTTTTCGCCCAGCCAGAGTTTGTAAAGGAGAGTTGACGGCCCACTTCCGCGTAGTTAAAATAAGCGGCTGTGGTATCTTGAGTTGCCCATATCGGCTGCATGCGTCCGTACGCTCGCAGCTAATTCGATATAGACAGTACAGCGTGTGCTACCGCGGCGTCAAGCATATCAGCCAAATGGTCAACGTAATCGACACATGTTGTAGTGAAGTGCGTGGTGCATAACACAAGAAAATGTGAGTGAGAAACCTGAGTTTTAATATCGAACCTATAGGGGTTGCGCATTAATACACACAATGACGCTTATATAGGAATAAAATTAGTAGTTCATGACGACGTCAACTCTGGCCAATGAAGCGTCACTTAGATATGGAACACCCAAGAAATCAGTACACAGTATACTCTTCCACTTACTGCTGTAGTAGCGGTTTGCTCCACCACCTTGTTGGACCATCATGCTGCCTATTGCAAGGTCAACGGTGTTGCTTGGCGATTTCATTGGTCGTCTCTACGCTCTATGCAACAAGAAGCGGCGGGCCGTTGCTGTTGCTGTCCGTGAACTCAGAGGCGAGACATTGCTTGACAAAGACGCGACAACCATTCTATGCATGACCCCGCCTTGAGAACCAGGATTTATGTTGGGGTAGTAGTTCATCACACGACCTTACCATTACTTATTAACTCAGGTTCTCCATGTTCAATTCTAACAGGCGATGTTTTTTAACAGGCATTTGAAGCAGTGGAGCTCATGTCAGCGCCCCTTGCACAGGCGCTAGGTTATTGGAAACAGCCTGTCGAAGTGCCAGGATGGTACCTTTCAAAAGTCTGGTAGTCAAGGAACTCGAAGCGCCCATTATATCCTGCGTTGTGTAGCAAGGGACATTGGTTCGATGTATCGATATCACGCTTAATTTTGGTGGCAACGGCGCCGTACTTGTCCGAGAATTAAGAAAATAAAGTGAAAGCGTTGCATTCGTGGCACGTTTCGGGCATTT
>JABSTT010003407.1:0-28945 GCA_013339685.2 Hyalomma asiaticum | reverse complement strand
TCCCTAAGTCGGTTGTTCGAGGCATGGCTGATATCTGTTCACCGTAAGGTGTTTTGAGGCTGACGCTGCTAGAGCAGACGTTAATACACATCAGGTTGTTCCGTTTATGAACAGGATAAGCTACAGCCTTTAAAGGCGGGGTTCGGATACGGCGCCTGCGCTACGTGTGCCACCCCCAGCAGACTTGCTCGACTCAGTCATCGTACCACAAGAACTGCGGGAAAAAAGCTGCAAGAAGAAGCACGGCAATCCATTCCGGCGCAATGCGGTTTGGGGTAGTTTATGAGATTCCTCTTAGCTGCGGAATGTCATACGAGTATGTGGCCATATGGGCAGATGACAGAACGATCAACTAAGGCGGTGCGCATCTAACTGTGCACCATAGAGCCTGCGCGTGGGAGCCATATTCTATGCCTGTCGCCACACTTGGCAGAAGCATTACGAAAACTGCTCGTGAGCTCTCTAAAGCGCGCTTCGAATAACTGTGCGCTCTGTCTTACGCAAAGGATGCATAACAGCAGCACTGTGAGCTATATCTTCCTGCGTGCTTTCTCATTCCCCTATTTGAGTCTTATTTCCGGCCTGTTATCGATGATGATGATCTCCTTTACGTTGACGGCTCGTACCCACCCAGTGGGATTGGTCATGAATCGTTATCGGTATAGCTTCTTAGACACTCTCTAGGGCAATCTCGAACGATAATGCATTGAAATAAGGAGAATAACCGTGCAACTGTGAACCGCTGTAAATTTATATTAAAAATAAAAACGCATATAGGGAACACAGAATGGATGAACTGGAGGTTGGTGAATGTGCGCAGTCAGGACAGGTTAGTTGATTGCGTAAACAAATAACACATAACGTCCAATAACATATAAGGTTCTGGCACACTACTACTAGATGTCAGAGTTGGTTGGGCCCACAGCGATGTCGCGAGGGTCAGAGGCCGCCAATTTCGGTCACTGAAACGAACCCATAACTGCTTACGCTGTAAGAAGAAGACAACAAAGAGAAGGAAGTAGATGAAGGAGAGGACGGTGATCAAGAAGAAACACGGCGAAGGCGTAGAAGAGGAACGAGGGAAGACGACGACAACTAAGAAGACGATGAAGGAGAAAGAGGAGGCAGGCGACGACAAAGACGAAGAGGAAGCAGGAAAGAAGGGGAGTGGAATCGGTACAAGGGAGAAGGAAGAGCACATGGAATGCAAGAATGCCAGGAATGCGAGAGCACGTAGCAACGTACAGTTCATGCTGCCCCTCTTTAGCATCATCTACGGGTGCGCTATCTTTTTTTTGTTTTTTTATTCAGAAGCTATGCTTGGCACCAAATGGGATATTTCATAGCATGCATCTTGAAAAATATGTACCAACTGCGTTGATATGGGACATTAATCAACGCTACTGACTACGTGTACTGACAGCCTGAAGCAATAGGAGCGAACAGAATTTGAATAAATACCGCCATCGCCTATCATCGCTCACTGAGACGCGTTATCCACCCTGCTACTGTGTAGAGCTTCGGAACAATTTTCTCGATGTTTCATCGTCGGGGGCCACCGTTTCCTTGTGCTTGTGAGTATAACTGCCTTGTTTAACTAATTGAGCACGGTTTTGCATCTTCAGCTTATATTACATGTATTCGTTGTATTAATCTGCCTTTTAAAAGCAATTTTATGAAGAGAGAAGGAAATATTTTGATATACCAAGTTGAATGGTATTTCCAATCACGTATCAATACCTGGATTTGCCGCCTTGGTTTGAGCACTAACACACAATGCCTTGAGAGCGCAGTTCTTATGAAATAGTGGTACGTAATCTCCCGGGATTGCAGGCATGCAGAGAAGAAGAAACTTATATTGACATAAGACACTGATTAGCTTTCCAAGTACCACAACATTTCATCAAAGTTTCGGTCATTTTGCTTTCCCTTTCCCAGGAACGTCAAGTTTAACCATTTAACAATCGTGAAAAAGAACAAAAAATCCACGAGATCCCACGCCTTGTGGGAATCGTTCGCATGTGCATCAGCGGGGGAGAAACTTGCCTTTGTGTGAATGTGTGCCATTTAGCCAAGCATCACGAACAGGACCACCGTCTTCATATAAATTGAGTACTGCATGTCACGCGGGTTTACAAGCACGTCGACAGTACTGTGCCAATCAAAGGGCGGCTCCTGATACAACCTGAAGGGCTAGTTGGTGAAGCATCTTGTAAGTAAAGACGCGATTTTCGACACTACGTCCTGTTTGTCTTTCGTGGTGTTGAAATGGCGCCTTTCCTTGCTGTTGTTTGTTGTATTGCAGCGTAGTCGAGTAAAAATGAACGAAAGTAGTGATAGTGGCAGATACATATTCTTTCTTACATTCTTCATCAGGGCGGTTAACACACTCGAGGTGACGATGACGTCAGCCATGTACCAGAACCAGGAAATCTGTCACAGTACCTCTATTTACGTTAGTTGCCGCGTGGGAAGAGCCTCAGTGGAGATGTGGTAGTGATTTGTTTGGCACTTCGGGGGGCGTGGGTACAAATTCTATCCCATTAGCACGTGATAGGTAGCCTTCGGCCGTCACAGCACCCTTCTTGTCGTCTTGTGTCTACATGTCACTCGGAAGCTAGAACGAAGGGCACGTGTTTGCGTCGTTTTTCTCATTTATATAAAGTGGATTCTCACAAAGTTTTCAATGTTAATTTTGCTTTGTGCTTCATTGACGTAGTCTTTAATGTTCAAATACAATAACATGTGGTGCACAGCTGCATGCGACGGGGCGAGAGCGTTGCGGGTTTGAGCGAACTGCGATCGTATCACCCCATTAACGTGAAATAAAGTGAAGTTATATTATGGTAATTAAGAATTTATAAATGATTCGCTCATTTTCGCCCCACCCTCAAACCCTGCCACCCAATTTTGCTACATAGTACATGAACGACACGAACAGGTAAAATACAGTTGAAGTAAGTCCGCCAGAAAATCTTGCCAATATTGTGGTTACTTTTTTCGCTCGGATAATAAGGCCTACCTTTCTTTCCGAATCAGCCTGGATCGTTTTTCGTTTCAACTTTATTGCCTTTATTTCACAAGTTTCGTCACAGGTTTCGTTGACGAAAGCATCACTGAATGACCATAATGTTTTTCAGAGAATCGTTTTGCAGGTCACGATACGCTACGAATGCAAGAAATCGAAATAAGACATAACGAACAGGCTACGAAATACGTGAGCATGGATAACGACTACATTCCGCGGCTGCTAATAAAGTTTGTATGACGGCCGCCTTTGGGAGACTTTGAAGCGAGTCACAGGACTGTCAGAGGTGGCCATGCATTGACAAGCGAGCCACAGGTGTTAAATCATAGACCCGCGTGTTGAATTATTGCTTGCGTTATTACTAAAATTTAGGTTACACGGGCGCTTCCACGCGCCATGCATACTTGCAAAGGGATATACATTCCATTTTGGGATCGTGTTTATTCGACGGCAGTTTGCGCGGTAACACCGAGGTTTTTAAAGCGATGCTCGTATTGGCTGACTTGGCAGAGATGTTTCGCGCTACACAGGATATTCACGATTGCACAGCGTTTCAAATATTTACACTCTTAAGTTTTGGCCGACTGAGTACTTAGAATCTTTCCTGGAGGAATTTTTCATGGCAAGGAATATGACCACCATGGTTGTGCCTGTTGGCAGACCTCTGCCTTGTGAAACGAAGAGATGCATGCCGTTAAAGGCACACTAAAGACACATATTAAATCGACGTGCACTATTGAAATACCATGCAAGACACGTCTCCACTTTTATGCCAAGAAAACGGCTACATTGAACGAAAATTGTATTTAAGAGGTCTAAGCAGATCTATTCAGGCGGATTAGTAATTTTCTATCAATTACGGGCAGTCCAGTCAGCTGCGCGAAAGACAGAGGAGAAGGACGGCACAGGAGAAGGAGGGTTTAGCTACAGTTAGAGTGCCTCGATAGTCCTCATCGACAGGAGCTGAGGACCGCCGACGCAACCCGCAATCGCTGAAAAACATCTTTCTATAACGTCGTGGCAGGGCCTTCAGCATGCCACCAGCTCGACTATGTCACCGCGCCGAGTTCGCAGGGTATCTTATAGGTGGCGCAAGCTTTGTCCTGCATGTACTTAAATATCTTGGTAACCATAGCAGAGCGGTATATAATATTGACGTTTCAGACGTTCCCAAGCACTCACCTATTATTCTAACAATGAAAAGTTGTCTGCCCTTAGTGTCCCTTTAAGCTGTGCTTTATGTTGATGTTGGCGCCTGGCTCTAAGGGTGCACATTCCCCTTAACCATACGACACACGTATTAGCGCTAATTTCTCGATAACTCCTCCCATATTGCTTGAATGAGGCATACGAAGGCGCATGACACATGCCACCTTGGCGGATCGCTGGTGGGCATATATATATCTGGACAGCAAAATTAGCATCCGCCCACTTCTAGCACAAGTGTACAAGAAAATTCATGAGGAATTCGCAGAAATTAAGGCTTCCGTGCAGCAGAAAAATTCGTCCTGGCCAGGGCTTCGAACCCGGGACCAACGCCTGTCCTGGTCGCTCGCTCTGCCAATTGAGCTAACCAGGAAGCTAGCGATTGACAGCGCCAGGGCGAATCCATCGACAACTCGAAGCACCAAGGCATTGAACATTGCAAATGAGTTCTGGAAACCCGCAAGGTGTAGTAACGTTTATTAAAAAAACTAATATGCACCCGTTTGTAGCACAAGGCTACTAAGAGAGCCATATAGATTTCTCGACAATTAAACCTTCCTAATACCCGAAAAATTCGTCCTGGTCAGGGGTTGGAACCTGGCTGACAGTCAAATTTAGGTATTGAGCTGCGTTATTATGGGTCTTACCATGCGTGAGCACTAATACTATTCCTCTTGAGTAACTCGATAAAGTTTTGTTCAATGCTTTTTACGTGTTCAACAAAGTGACGCAATCCTCTGTGCATTTTGATAGTTATAATAATAATATTCGCTTACCTTGCAGATAAAGCAGCCTTTGCTGTCATCATTGTTTCCATGAACGGTAAGTGTAACACTAGTAAACGCAGCTCCCTCCACACATCTCTTTCCTTATTGTCTGTGCATCATCGTCATCCTCATAGCAATCATCATTATTACGCGCTTCTCCTTCCACATGATAGTGTTTTAGCTCATGCTGCAATGAGCCTTGATCAAGGGCTCTTGGTTGTTACTTTGCATGACTACTTTTAACGATGCTATCATACATAATTGACGTGGTGTGTACTAAGTCAATGTAGCTACTTATATTATGCGAAGTCCCCGGAATTAACAGTGAATGAAGACCCGCGACCTCGTCTGCGGCAGGGAGAGCGCCCCGAGCAGGCGCTTTTCCTGGATTCGAACGCCGGTTGGGGGACATTTTCCGCCGAATAACGAACATTTCTGAAATATTCGTATGAATTTCCACGCCTTAAAAAGGGTGCATGGGTGCTAATTTTGCCCTTCCCTAATCGTCGCTGAAAACCATAAACAACATATACAAAGATTGCACAGCCACACTACTCCTACATGAGAGAAGCAGAGAAATCCCGATCAGGAGAGGTGTGAGACAGGGAGATACAATATCCCCGATGCTATTCACTGCATGTTTAGAGGAAGTCTTTAAACGTCTAGACTGGGAAGAAAAGGGCATTCGAATAGGCGGAGAATATCTAAACAATTTAAGATTTGCAGACGACATTGTGCTCTTTAGCAATGATGGTGACGAATCACAAAACATGTTTGATGACCTAAACAGGGAAAGCATTAAAACTGGATTAAAAATGAATAGGCCAAAGACCAAAGTTATGCTCAATAGCTTAGCTGAGGAACAGGAATTTAAAATCAACAATGAACCCTTACAATGTGTAAACGAATATGTATATCTGGGACAGTTAATATCAGGAACTCCTACCCAGGAAAACGAAATTCTCCGTAGAATAAGGCTGGGGTGGAGCGCATTCGGAAGGCATTACGAAATCATGACCGGAAACTTACCGCTCTCATTAAATCGAAAAGTATTCAATCACTGCATTCGCCCAGTACTAACGTACGGTGCAGAAACATGGAGAATAACGAAAAAACTAGAGATGAAACTAAGGAGCACGCAACATGCAATGGAAAGAAAAATGATAGGGTAACGCTAAGAGATAAAAAACGAGCGGAATGGATCAGAGAACAGACAGGAGTAGCCGATATTATCTTATCAATTGAAAGAAGTGGACCTGGGCAGGACATGTCATGAGGAGGAAGGATAATAGGTGGACAGTAAGAGCGACGGAATGGATACCACGAGAGGGAAAACGCAACAGAGGTAGGCAAAAGGTTAGATGGAGCGATGAAATTAAAAAGTTTGCAGGCACAAAGTGGAACCAACTCGCTCAGGGTAGGGTGGATTGGAAATCGTTGGGAGAGGCCTTCGTCCTGCAGTGGACCTAAACAGGCTGATGATGATGATGATGGTGATGATGATGATGAATCGTCGCTCCGCCTTGCGGAATTCTGCATAACTCATTTACCATATCGCCGCTGATGTCTTTCGAGTTGTCGATCAATTCGAGATGACGCTGTCCTTTCCTAGCAGTAGGAGTCGAAATTCAGCTATTGAAATAGCTGAATTAGTAGGGCGACCGCTCCCGATAGGCGTTGGTCCCGGGTTATCTCAAATCCTAGACCAGCACAATTTTTTTCGTCAACTAAGGAACTTTTATTTTTGAGAAATTCGAATGGATTTTTATACATCTTTGAGTTACAAAGAGTTGGATGCCAATTTTCTAAGGTTCTTCGAATCTATGAAATATTCGTCGAAAATTACATTTTCAATATTCGTCTTCGAGTCGAAAAAAAAAGGTATTCGAAGTTTTTGAATAGTCGAGTGTATTGGAATATTCCGCAAGGTTCTATGTGAAACATGGTCGCCATGCAGAAAGTGAGTGTTCTTCAGCATTTACGCAAGGAGATCAGACCTCCAATGCCAGTGCACGTGCAGGCATCGCTAGTGCACGTAATCGTAATGTTGGCCAACACCAGTAGGAGTTGACGGCGCCCACATGCACTATCACAAAAAACATATTCAACTATTCGCTTGCCAGCCCCACTGGCGCTCATCTAACCATATCGGTGGAGTACAGGCTTTAAACTAGCGATCAAAACGAGCTGCCGTGCCATTCACAGTCACAACCTCGTGCAAGTCTTTGTCGGCACGCAGTAATGCGTGCCGACAAAGCTGTTTCAGGCAGGTGGCTAAGCCCTGGAAGTAGCAAGCGAATATCTTTGCTTAGGCGAGATGATTCCGGATCCGAACAATGAGCCTGAGATAATCAGAAGGATAAGAATGAGGCATTCAGCAGGCATTCTCAGGTAATGATTGGTAGCTTACTATTGTCCCTTAAGAGGAACGTGTGTAAAAGCTGCATCTTACCGGCACCTACCTACGGGACAGAAGCTAGGTGGCTCACTCAAAGGGTTCAACTTAAATTGAGTACGACGCAGCGAGCAGTGGAACAGAAAGTGGTAGGTGTAACCTTAAGGGACAAGGAGAGAGCGGAGTGGGTTAGGTAACAGACACGTGTTAAGGAGATATTAGAGAAAATTAAGAATAAGTTGACGTGGGCGGGGCATGTAATTGCGAAGGCAAGTAAACCGTTGGTCATTAATGGTAATAGAGTGGATTCCAAGAGAAGATAAGCGTGGCAGGTGGGGGCAGTAAGTTAGGCGGCAGATGATATCAGGAAGTTTGCGGGGGTTGCCTGTGCGCAGTTAGCACAGAACAGGGATAATTGCAGGTCTATGGGAGAGGCCTTTGTCCTGCGATGGGCGAGAGAGGCCGATGATGATCAGCCTGTCTGATCCATTCTGCTGTGACATTTTAGCAGTGCTGTTATGTTACGACAAGCTGGTCTAGGCGGTGGGTTCCTGTTATTTATTCGGCGTAGAGTGTTTGTTAGTGTTCCTTGTTTCAATATAGTTAGGCGTTAAATAATATATGATTCCTGAAGGAGCACTTCGCGTTTTGACATGTGATATTGAATTGAAGTTTATTATCTCCTTCGTAAAAAAAAGGAAGCCGGGGCTAAAGGCTGGAATGCCTGACGAAGACCTAGGCTCAGGTTGTACATTCTGCCTTCAGGAAAAAAGGTACACTGAACTGAACATTTAGCAATAGCAATGCTACACAAGCAGCAGTTGCAAGTATCACATGATGCAGTTGTTAAGCATACTGCATATCTTCAATCAGACATTGAGGTTAGACATTCGTATTCGTACAACTTTATGTTCGCATAACCGTGGTATCTTCCCTTTCATAGTTGCTTATTCAGCTCTCGAGGGAGCACGGCTCAGCGCGGTTGAAGGGTTAAAAAAAGAGAGGGAAGAGTTGAGGCCACCTCCACGAGACAGCGCATTACGACATTACCCGCACCGCCGAAGGCCAGGAAGGATGCATCTGAGTCCGATGAAAGGACCGGTGGGTTCCCGGCGGTACGCTTATCGAGTCTTGCGCCTCCAGCATTAAAGCGTGGCGGACGCTCTTTACACTCCGCCACGCCGCGGTGATGTTGACCGCGAGAAGCTCGTTCGTTGTGGGGTATACTCGCGTCTCGAGAAGGTGGCCGTTATTTCAAAAGCGCAGCTATATAAAGGCCAGCTTGCCCTGAGCGTCAGATGATCTCGTTCTCACGCAAAGGAGCAAAGCGGACCCGCTCCTGCACTTTACCCACTACAGCACTCGACTGACTCCTGCCCTCACCCAGACGATGATGAATGTGAGAAGGCCTATGTGCAATAAGGTTTTGAAAACGTTTAGCTGGAAGTTGTGGGTTCAATAACCGCAC
Organism: Hyalomma asiaticum; assembly: GCA_013339685.2. Classification (NCBI taxonomy): domain Eukaryota; kingdom Metazoa; phylum Arthropoda; class Arachnida; order Ixodida; family Ixodidae; genus Hyalomma; species Hyalomma asiaticum. The sequence goes on along the minus strand of JABSTT010003407.1, from coordinate 20,081 downwards.
TCGCGGCTTCATTTCCGTATTGCAAAATGCAAAGAAAAGAGGAAAGCGCCAGTGCATGGTGGAGGATCACGTAGGGTCGTTAGTCAATGAGAAATCGGGGTACAAATAACGTAAATGCCACGTCACGGCATCAGTAGCTTCATACCCTTGCCATTTATTTGTCTATGAAAGATAAAATCGTCTCTGTCCGCACGGTTTTCACGGCACAGCACTGCCTTGAATTTTAGCTGCGGACTTTATGTGCCCGGGCTGTCGACCCCTGCTAATAGACATCTTTAGCGCGTTAGCGTGATAGCGGGGCTTTGGGAATAGCGTTACCGTTCCGCAAACATTCGTTGCAGAAACGAGCTTTAGTTGATCGGAGAACCGTTTACGGCCCGATAGCTGTGATTGTGGCGCCATCTAGCGAAGGATATATGCGTTAAAAAAGGTGAAAATAAATAAAGCTTGAAATGTTCGCTTACACTCCCGCGTGCAGCGGCATTATAACTTTTCGAGAATAAAGAGAAATAAATATATACGAACCAAGCGTCAAGAGCATAAATTGACATGTTGGCGAAATGTAAACAGATGCTCTCTCGCTAGGCCTAGCAACGTTCGAAATGGGAGGCGATCTCGAAAATTCGGCTAAGTTATCCCTAGTACTGCGTCGTCGAAGCTACCTGAAGGCAAGCGAAGCCATGTTGCAGAGTCATTTGCTGCGAACGAAATCAATCCTGCCACAGCAACGTCAAATTCAACTCGAGGAGGGCGTCCGAAACCGCCGCCATGTTTTACGTGAACTACGATAAACACGCAAACACGGTAACGTTAAATCTGCGAAATACCGTGTGCACGCTAAATGGTATCGACTAAACGGTAGCGGACTTCCATCCCGCTATTCCGATAACTACGCTATTACGCTAAGCCCGATAAACTAAAAATGTCTAATTTCGTGCTCGTGCTCGGAAAACCGCCTTTAATAACAGGGCCGAAACATGCTAATTAGTGACCAGAAGAGGTTAATACGGCTACAGACTAGGAATGGCTGAAATAATAAGGCACATTATTATAATAAAATAAAATATCCGCATTACCAGTAATTAACCGCATCATGGGAAGAAGAAATTCGAAAACGCCGACAACAAACCGAGTGAAACCCAACGGAAACCCTGGCAAACCAGTACTCCGTATTTGGTAAAAGTTGCACAGTGAAACTGGCTATTACATTTCTGAAAAACCAGGAATTGGTTCTATTAGCAGGAATCCCTATGACAAATTTAACATCATGCGGAGCTTATCTTTCGGTAAGTAGTCATGAATTCCGTCGAGGCTGACGTGTTGCGGTGTCGTCATCCCCATACAAAAGCGATACGGTGCATGCCAAAGCTAAGCCTACGCATGCATAATGCAGTGTGCTGTTGCTAGCTCATGCACCAATAAAGCGCAGTTATCATCATCGTCATCACTACGGCTGTTGAAATAATGATTCTTATCTGATCGTGATATGCCCCGCTCGAAAGGAAGGAGTCAGAAAAATTGCACGTGGGTGCAATAAATAATAAACTAGTGGCCAATCTTATATTGTTATGTTTGTCTTCCAGGTATTTTGGCATCACGAAGTGCTATTAGCCACTCAGTTGGTGCCGTGTTGTCTAAGGATGCGGAAATACCTTTGCCAGATCAACACTTCGATGTTACGGTAACTGAAGGAACTGAAGAGACGGTGTACTCATTAAACTTGACAGATGGGCTGCTCCATATAGGAGGCACGGCAGAAAAACCCGCATCCTGCGAGTTAGACAGCAGGACTGAAATAGTAGTGACCTGCCACGTGACATCTGCCGGTTGGTACGCCACGTACGGAGGATCAATATACGGCGAAACGAACTCACAAGAAGAACTATGTGCCAGCGAACTGAACGTTACAATAACAATAACAAAGTACAACGCCTCTGATGAGCCGGCTGGCATTACCGTTCAAGTAGAGGAAATAAGGGATCCGTTGGGTGAGTACAATGTAGCACTGAAGGATGCGATTGGAGCTGTATTTCGGAAATAAATAAGCGGTTATTGAGCAAGTGGCGGATACATTACATTCGAAGAGAGGAATGAATGAGTAACTGATTTAATACAATTGCTAATTTTGGGAACTCATTGTACCAGTTGACATAGAAGCTGCTGCTTTAACGTTCCTTGGCTTCTCTCGTGCCGCAGTTATGAGAGTGGACTTCTGTCATCCACGAACGCTCGTTTACCATTCAGCGGCAAAGTACTCCTCAATCTCAACGCTTCATTGATCTCAAGTAGATTGTCAGTAAGTCCTGGATTCGGAGAATACGCCAACAATCTTTTCTGTCGTGTCTTTCCCGAGCTTTCTCCCAGTTCTGCGCAAATATATCTTAGCTGGTTCTCGCACATTTATGTATGAATAAGACAAGCCATTGCGAGATAGAACTTCCTTGAAAGAGTTGAAGCACTTGCGGCAAACCTTTTATCACTGGCAGAGCAAGTGCGAACGCTCGTATAGACTCCCACAACAGCGAAGCTGTTTAAGCTAGCCATAATTTGTCAGGCATCATTCAATACCACGTGACATTACGTTACGTGATTTTGGCGGAAACCTGTCACGTGACATTGAGTTACGTGATGTTGGCGGAAAGAGGTTAAATGACATTGCGTCACGTGATTTTGGTTAAAACGTATCCCGTGGCATCGCGTTACGTGATTTGGGCAAAGACATGTCACGTGAAATTTCGTTACGTAATTTGGAGGAACATGTCACGTGACATTTAGTTACGTGATTTTGGCGGGGACATGTCACGTGACATTTTGTTACGTGATTTCGGGGTGAACATATGACGCGAAATTTTGTTGCCTGATTTTGGCGGGAAAATGTCAAGCCCAATTCGTCACGTGATATTGGGCAACATGTCAGGTGACATTAAGTTATGTGGTTTTGGGTGATCACGTGACATGTTCCCGCCAAAATCGCGTAACATGTCACGTGGTAAGTGTCCGCCAAACGATCACATGACTATCAGGGGACCTGTTTGAGCAAACTATCGACCAGCTTCACTGTTATCTAACCTTATGGGATTTGGCGATAGCTGCGTACTTTTTTGAGTCTGTCCCGTACCTTGCCCGTTGAGCAGCGTTGATATCCTTTACACAGAATTCACTACACACGACAATATGTTCTGATATTCTTCACTACACACGACAATAATTTCGTCGCAGACCAAACTATCGTCGTCGAAAGGCTTTACTAAGTCTATTTACAGTCTCAAGTCCACCGGCGTTGCTGACCAGCAGACGGCGCTGCGAAGCTTTGCGATGGTTGGGTGTATGTGATAATTGATTCAATGTTCAAAGAATCATTGTGCATGATATAAAGGTATGCATTATACTAGACATCAGTTGAAGTCTTTTCAGGGGACTACACTTAGATAGATAGATAGATAGATAGATAGATAGATAGATAGATAGATAGATAGATAGATAGATAGATAGATAGATAGATAGATAGATAGATAGATAGATAGATAGATAGATAGATAGAAAACGAAGGCCGATGCAGGCGGATTTCTTCGACACCGCGGTACACTCATGGAGCGCGCAGACGGCGTAGCTCACGCCTGCCCCCCCTCCCCCCCTTCCCTTCCAAGGGGTGGCTCGACGCCATACTACCGCTGCATGATGGAAACACCTTTGACCAAGTTTGTGCCACCTCAACTTCGCGAGTAGCCACATTGGTTCAAACCTGTCAAGCATGGCGTTGTGAGATGTGCTACGGCACCGACGGCACTTGATTTTAATGATACATCTGTCTACCGAAAATTGTGACTGGCTGTTGTGCACAACGGCATGTTGCTTCACATGCATTCGTGCACAGCTCAATTACAGTGTGCAGTGTCCCGCACCAATGCTCCATGAGAAAAATTTAACGTGTTGCCTTTTCATCAAGAGTCTTTTGACTTCAGTCCATCCAAATTCACTTTTCTGAAATTGTGACCAATTCAGTGTGATCAGATTGTTTCAGTAAAACCATATGTTATATATGTCCCCCCCCCACCCCACCCAACACACACACGCGCACTTTTAGCACCGCCTAACGGTTGCTGCGGCTGTGTAGCGAGCTCTCCCGTTAGCGTTACGGAGTTTTCTGCCCAGAAACGCATTAGCGTACTGGTATTGTTGAAAAGGTCTGTGCATGATCGACAGATGCGTGGGGTAGGTAGAAGTCCAAGTCTTTCTCTAGGGCGCTACGCTTACTTACTCTTGTTATGCTTAGTAGAAAGTGAGCTGCGCTAGTAATGTCGAAAAACTGTTCGCTAATATGTTGTAGCAGCTGTACACATGGTTCGACATTTTCGACTGCAGCAGTGCCATACCATGTCGCCGCAGAATATGGCAATAGCGCTACAGGGAACTTATTGCTCTATTATTCGGATTTCGAAATCGAGTGTTGCTTATATTTTACTTTTAGTAATGATTGTATTGGGGGCAGTGTAATATTCTGCATCGTGCTCTATATATACATAGAATGAACAAAACTTTATCTCTTACCAGTTTTAATGCAGGGGCAATCTATGCCAAGCTAGATTTGAGAAATCCGTCAACGCGCGCGTTGTTTATGCTGGGGTGTCTGTCATTAAAAATGCCTTCGCGTATGGGTGCTTATGTTCTCAGATCCGGGCAAAATAAGAGAGGAGTGCCCCTCATATGCAGTTGGGCTGTTACTAAAAGATTAATGGAAGAAGCCCTATATACATAGGAGGCACTCCTGCGCGAAATATTGGGGTTGTTGAGAATGGCCTGTGCAAATGGGAAATAACTTGTGCGGCATTGCGCAGTGTTAAGTTAGGGCTACGGGAATGAAAATGTTATTGGGACGAGAATTCCAGTCCTCTGAAAAAAAAAGAAAAGAAGTGAAAACACTGTGGATGCGACTTTTCGTTGATCAGAGCTTTTCGGCGAGTAACGACAGCAACAGAAGGTCGCGGGATCGAATCCCGGCCGCGGCATGTCAGTGCACGTTAAAGAACCCCAGGTGGTAGAAATTTCCGGAGACCTCCACTACAGCGTCTCTCATAATCAGATCGTAGTTTTGGGACGTTAAACCCCCCAAATCAAGGACAGCGGCATTACGCGAACCACAAATGTATTCGCCCGGAAGTGTGCAAAACGCAAAAAGTCATATTTTCTGCTTTTTTTTTTTACAAAGCGAAATTCAAGGGGGTTTCTTTGCTCGTTACAGGACTGGATGTACGTACCGTGCTAAAGGATTATGCGTTTGTGGTTGCGACAACGCCGCCATTTGCGGAGCTAAGCATTTTTGGTGGGGACAAGACCCTTGCGGACAAGGTTAAAGAAGCTTTTGAGGAAAAAATATGGCAGGCAATAAGAAATGAAATGACAGCGCTGCAAGGCAAATACAACGAATATATTAAGAGCAAAATAAATTTATGAATTGACTCACAGTCTCATCGATATATATATACATATATTATGACGTCTCGGTAGCAACGACGTTTATTAGGACCTGCTACTCGGCGTAAAACCAGCCAAGACCCACGTACGGTGATGATGATCCCGAGGCACTGAAGGTGAAGATCAACACCAGCAGGATGATTATGATAATGCACAGATGAGGAAGAAGTTCATAATAAACGCCCACAATATACATATATATATATATATATATATATATATATATATATATATATATATATATATATATATATATATATATATATATATATATATATATATATATATATTGTTACATGACGCGAGAGCACTCTGAACTTCCAGTAACTGCAGTGGAACCTATGCTCGGTGGTGTCCGAGGGAAGAGAAAAAGAGGAGGACGACAACGAGCGCACTTTGACTGTCGTGCGGCTCTCTGCCTGTCAATCTAAATATATTTACTTTACTTTTCCAGTTCTTTCGTCAACGCAACATCTTGGTGGGAGTACTGGGTAACTATTTAACGACGGAGCTTCGCAGTGGATGCCACCTCGAGTCAGCAAGCATGCCTCCCGGCGAAGACACGTCTCAGCCAACTACATCGGCAACTCCGACCACAACAACCCAGTATGTAGCCCTGTCACAACCTCGCGATCTCGGTATCTTTTGTGGGACGAATGACGTTGATGTTGACCAGTGGCTGGGAATGTACGAGCGCATCAGCAAAAACTATGGCTGGGATCCCACTGTAATGCTGGCGAACGTCATTTTCTACTTGGACAAGACTCCTCGTGTCTGGTTCGGGACCCATGAGGAATACATCACAAACGGGGACACGTTTAGGGTGTATCCACACGACGGACTAAATCCGTTTTTTCCGCGGCGGACGGCGCATCACGTGACCCCGCGTCACGGTTTTGTGCCGTCCGTGCCGCGTCCGCGGACCTTGCGGACGGAAAATGCCAAGCTCTTTTTCGCATTGGGATTCGCGCGGACTAACACAGCAGACTTTGCTGAGAGTGCCATTGTAGGTCTGGCAACAAGTGCTGCTTTGTTTTTCTCGTTTGGTTTCAACTTAAAACTAACTTTGCCACAAAGACGAAAGCATAAAATCCCCCGATTCCTTTGCTAACAATGAATATGTTATCAACTTTCATACTGTTCGCGCCATCTGTAGAGAAAAGAAACAAGCAAACATTCGTACACTATTATGGCCTCTGAGATTTGGTTTCACTCGGGCTACCGTAGATCACCGAGCTCATGTTCTGCCAATAGAGGCACTCGCTAAGCCTACAGCTTTGACAAAAGTAGTGCGGTTCTCGGAAACGGTGCCAAATCGTCACGAATACGTTGCCGGCGGAGCTTTCGGACACAAACCTAAAGCAAATACAAGCTTCAGTTTGGGACTAACACCCCGCGCAATGCGCGACGAAAAGCTTAAAGATTCGAAGCGGGCAGCTCTCGCTTCAAACAGTGCCGCCATGTTTATTTTTCTCTGGCGCTTCCGTCTACTCGCTTCGTCCGCCGTCTGGATGCGCTTCGCAGCCGGACGGGCGGCGGAACGATCGTCCGCGGTAGAGATATCCGCAGAGCCGTCCGTCGTCTGGATACACGCTTAAGGAACAGCTCCGCGACCTTTTCGGAAATTCGTTTGGTCGGCAGCTTGCTGCGAAGAAACAACTCGCGGTACGTACTCAGACGTCAACTGAGCCCTACTTGGCCTACATTCAAGACGTTCTGGCCTTGTGCCAAAAGGCCGAGCAGAATATGTGTGAGGCTGATAAGGTCTCTCACATTTTGAAGGGCATCGCGGACGACGCATTTAACTTGCTGGTGTTTACCAACGTGACGACCGTCGACGCCGTTATTAAAGAGTGCCGGCGCCTAGAACAAGCGAAGAGCCGGCGCATTGCACACCAGTTCGAGCGCCTACCGAACACTGCTCCAACGTCCTCTTGTGAAGCAAGTCCATGTCAGTCGTCCGCATCTGAAAATGTGACGCGAATCGTTCGGCGTGAACTTGAGGCCGCATACCCTGCTGTTAACAAGGCGCCCATGATCTCCGACGCACAGACGCCAGCCGTGTCTTTAATCCAGGCCGTTGTTCGCCAGGAATTCGCCAACGCGGGTTTGCTTCCTTCGGTCTGCGCTGTACATGATTCAGACGCCTCACTGTCTTCTGTGGGACTCGTCGCCGTCAGAACCTTCCTCGGTCTAGGAACCCATCCGATTGGCGAACAGCAGACGACAAGCCCATCTGCTTCCGCTGCGGTCGCGCGGGACACGTTGCTCGTTACTGTCGTAGCCAGTGGCCTTTGACGTGGCATAATCAGTTTCCCGCTTACTCCGGTCCCTCCCGTCCAGCTGCTCGCCGTTACCCGACCCGCAACGAGTTTTCAGCATTCACCGCCTCTGAAGACCCCAGCCGCTACACTCCACCATCTCCACCTCGCAGCCATTCATCTCGTTCCCCTACTCGCCGCCGCTCCCCCTCGCCGTCATATAGCCGTCGAACCTCTCCGGAAAACTAGACTGCGCAGCTTCTGGAGGTGAAGCTGCACTGTCGACCACGTCCCAAAATCCTCAGTTGCCCTTACGTCTACACGGAAACACTCTTGAAGTACTTGTCGATGGTATTTCTGCGAAAGCTCTGATAGATACGGGTGCTCACGTTTCTGTAATGAGTGCCCACTTTCGTCATCGTATGAAGAAGATTCTTACGCCACCTGTGACCAGCGTCGTGCAAGTCGCGGATGGCAGTACCGTCACTGTCATTGGTATGTGCACAGCTCGACTAACCGTTGCCGGCCATCATGTTGTCGTCCTTTTTAGTGTTCTTGCGAAATGCCCCCACGACATCATACTGGGACTCGATTTCCTTACCGCCAATTCTGCTTTGATTGACTGCTCTGCCGGTGTGCTCCATCTTGAACTGCCGCACTACTGTGAGCCCCCCAACCAAGCCCCATGCCGTTAACAGTGCAGCGAATTCGTTCGCCTCCCGCCCAAGACAGTGTCATATGTCGAATTGTCGTGTTCACCAGCTCTCCCAGACGGTGAATATTATGCTGCTCCTATTACTGACGTGCTGTTGACGCATTGTGTCACTATCCCCTATACGGTACTCATCATCACAGCTAACAGAACCTGCCTACCACTTCTAAACTTCGGCTTCACGAGTTTCTGTGGGCATTTCTGTGGCCCACCTTTACCCACTTCAAGATTTCCAGGTGGAAGCTTTCGCTCTAGATGCTGTTGCTCCTAAGCAGGGCGCACCAGCTTTGACCAATTATAGAAGCCGTGAAATTGACAGCATGATCGCCTCTGACCTTCCGCCTGTGCACATTGAAGCTCTGCGAAACATTCTCTGGTCCTATCGGGACATTTTTGATTTCGGTGACAGGCCCTTAGACGGCAATTGTCAAGCATCACATAAATACTGGTGACGCCAGTCCTATACATCGTCGCCCCTACCGCGTGTCCGCGTCTGAGCGAAGCGTCATCCAGCAGGAGGTAAAGAAGATGCTTCATAAAGACATCACTGAGCCGTCTTCCAGTCCCTGGGCATCCCCTGTGGTGCTTGTAAAGAAGAAGGACGGATCATGGCGCTTCTGTGTCGACTATCGGCAGCTCAACGACATCACAAAAAAGACTCCTACCCTTTACCACGAATTGATGATGCCCTTAATTGTTTGCGCGGTGCCGCCTACTTCTCTTCAATCGATCTTCGGTCTGGTTATTGGCAGATCGCTGTCGACCTCATGGACCGAGAGAAAACGGCGTTCGTTACTCCTGATGGGCTCTACCAGTTTAAGGCGATGCCTTTCGGTTTATGCAATGTCCCAGCCACTTTCGAGCGTATGATGGACTCACTTCCACATGGCTTCAAGTGGTTCACTTGCCTCTGTTATTTAGACGACGTCAGCGTGTTTTCGCCTACGTTCGAAGCTCATCTTGAAAGACTTGATGTGTTCCGCCTAACCGGTCTTCAACTTAATTCGTCGAAGGGCCGTTTCGGCCTCCGCCGCATTACGATCCTTGGGCATATCGTGGACGCAGCCGACGCACAGCCTGATCCTGAAAAAGTTCTAGCCGTGACAGACTTGCTTGTGCCGAAATCTGCAAAGGATGTTCGTAGCTTTGTGGGCCTCTGCTCGTATTTTCGTCGATTCGTGCAAAATTTTGCCGAGGTCGCTAGACCACTCACAGACCTTCTCAAAGAAGCCACGCCCTTTGTCTGGGGTCCCCGCCAAGCTGCTGCTTTCTCCGAGCTGACCACCCTGCTCACCACGCCTCCCATTTTCGCCCACTTCGACCCTTCCGCGCCAACCGAAGTCCGCACTGATGCCAGTGGTTACGGAGTCGGTGCTGTGATCGCCCAGGAGCAACGAGGCGTGAAATGTGTGATAGCCTGTTCCAGCCGCCTCTTGACTACCTCGGAACGCAATTATTCAATTACAGAACGCGAATGTCTCGCTCTTGTGTGGGCAGTCGCAAAATTTCGCCCTTACCTGTTTGGCCGACCGTTTACTGTAGTCTCCGACCACCATGCCCTTTGTTGGCTGACCTCGCTGAAGGACCCTACCGGCCGTCTCGCACGCTGGGCACTCCGTCTCCAAGAATATTTTTACACGGTGGTCTACAAGTCCGGCAAACTACATAAAGATGCTGATTGCCTCTCACGCTACCCAGTGGCTGACTCCGACTCTACCAGTCATGCATCCACCCATGGCATCTTTTCAGTTTACCAGCTGCTTAAAATTAGCGACGAGCAGCGTCAGGATCCGTACTTGCGTACTTTGATCCAACGGCTGCAGTCCTCGCCAAGCGACACTTCATTGCGCATGTTCATTCTCAAGGATGGCGCTTTATACCGGCGCAACATGGCACCTGCTGGGCCCGAGTTCCTTCTCGTCATCCCAATACACTTGCGCTCCACAGTCCTTCGCGAACTTCATGACGCCCCAACTGCTGGTCATCTTGGCGTTTCTCGCACTTATGACCGAGTCCGCCAGCGCTTCTACTGGCCTGGCCTCGCGCGCTCAGTGCGGCGCTATGTAAATGCTTGCGAAGTCTGCCAGCGCCGCAAGAAACCCTCCATGCTACCTGCGGGGTACCTTCAACCCATCGACGTCCCCCCGGAGCCCTTCTACCGGGTCGGCTTGGATCTTCTCGGTCCATTTCCAACATCTGCTACCGGAAACAAGTGGATTGCTGTTGCCACCGACTACGTGACGCGTTACGCCATCACACGAGCATTGCGAACCAGCTGTGCTACAGACGTAGCTGACTTCCTTCTCACTGACGTTATTCTTGTACATGGTGCCCCACGTCAGTTGCTCACCGACCGCGGCCGTACATCCCTTTCACGGGTGATTGATGATATCCTGCGCTCCTGCTCTGCACAGCACAAACTCACGACCTCATACCACCCGCAGACAAACGGCCTCACAGAGCGCTTGAACCGGACTCTCACTGACATGCTTTCCAAATACGCGTCAGCAGACCACCTTGATTGGGACGTTGCACTACCATACGTGACATTCGCATATAAATCCTCCCGCCATGATATTGCTGCGTACTCCCCGTTTTACCTTTTGTTCGGACGCGAACCAACATTGCCGTTGGACACGTTCTTTCCCTCCGCTGCAACCTCGACCACTGCTTACGCCCGCGACGCAGTCGCCCACTCTGACCACGCCCGTGCACTTGCCCGTACCAGACTTACAGCTTCCCAAGAAACCCAGAAGCGCATTTATGACTAGCGTCATCGTGACGAACATTTTCCAGCAGGCTCCCTTGTTCTCCTTTGGACCCCGACACGACGCCCAGGACTTTCTGAGAAGCTGCTTTCTCGTTATACAGGCCCATACCGTGTTCTTCGATAACTCACAGACGTCACGTACGAAATTCCCCTGAAACTCCGACAACCTCTTCGGCGCTGCTGTCACGAGATGTCGTCCATGTCTCACGGCACAAGCGTTACTACCCGCCCTCTACTGGAGCTCCATAGACGCGCCGGGTCGGCGCTTTCGCCGCCGAGGGTTACCTTACATGACACGAGAGCACACTGAACTTCCAGTAACTGCAGTGGAACCTATGCTCGGTGGTGTCCGAGGGAAGAGAAAAAGAGGAGGACGACGACGAGCACACTTTGACTGTCGTGTGGCTCTCTGCCTGTCAATATAAATATATTTACTTTACTTTCTCAGTTCTTTTGTCAACGCAACAATATATATATATATATATATATATATATATATATATATATATATATATATATATATATATAGAGAGAGAGAGAGAGAGAGAGAGAGAGAGACAGAGTGAAATAGCAGGCACGACTTCGCAGTTATCGTTTATTGCCAAGAGTTTCGACCGCGGGTCCGGTCTTTTTCAAGGCACAGAGAGAAGTGAAGTGATCCCTGTCAAACTGGTCGGAAGAAGAAAAGGGAGAGAGTGGTACTAAAGGTGCACAATTCATTCTGCAGGTGAGCGTTATGGGTGCTTGAGAGAAGGCTGTGCGGGAGGGAGAACAAGGTGGGCAGCTAGCAACACGGAGTGGCAGCAAGCAGTGCACAGTGGGGGACAAAGCTTGAGTTTCGATGATACTGAGTATTCATAGCTGAGGGCACCGACAAAAGGTGGCCGTGCTTTGTTGGGGGTCGTCCTTGGGGTGGCTCCTGTGGGCAATAATGAGATTTTTTCTTTTTCTTTCTTTCCTCCTTTCTTTATTTCACGTCTGGGAATTGTCGAAATTCCTTGTTCCCATGACGGAGATGGCCTACAAGTGCACTGCAAGTATGGCTGCCCTATACTAGGAAAAATAATATAGCCGTAAAAAGAGAAAGAAAGAAAGTGAAAGAAAGGAAATTATATATATATATATATATATATATATATATATTCCTTCCTGTCACAAAAAATGGAAGGGGTTCCAGGTTCAATAGGGCCGTAAGGCGGGAAAGGGTGTTACACATATAAATGCGCACATATGAATAAACACACAACAACCGCGCACATTATATATATATATATATATATATATATATATATATATATATATATATATATATATATATATATATATATATATATATATATATATATATATATGCATAGAGATTCGTATGGTCCGCTTCCCCAAAAATAAGTTGTGGCGCCAATTTTATCCTGTTTCGTGATAACTCATTTCTTTATTCTTACTTGGTGATTTTTATTTATATTTCTGATCTGTCCCTGCGGTCGAAGAAACGAGAGGGACCCGATGTTTTCATTAATGCCGTGTGTTACGGTTTTAAATTTATGAATAAAATACGACTCCCGCTGTTCCCGTTCCCGAGCACTGTGGAAGCCAGATTGAAGAAGGGTGACATGGATTTTGTCAAATGAATGCTCCGGCAGCATGAGGTGTTTAGAAAATGGGAGACTGGGCAGGGTGCGGTCGTGTGCTCGGTGGTTATTTAAACGCAGTCTGAAAGCATTCCCAGTCTGGCCAATATATTGTTGGTTGAAAACCTCGCAGTGGAGCAAATACACTACATTCAGATTGTCACAGTTAAGCGGTTCATTAATTCTAAACGTGAAGTCCGAGTGGGTGGCTTTAGCTGCGCAAGTCGTAGTCATGTGTTTACAGACCTGGCAGCGTTGTTTCCCGCTTGGTCGGCAGCCCGCTTCCTCCTTTTCCGGGTCGGTGCCCTCAGCTATGAATACTCAGTATCATCGAAACTCAAGTTTTGTCCCCCACTGTGCACTGTTTGCCGCGATTCCGTGTTGCTAGCTGCCCACCTTGTTCTCCCTCCCGCACAGCCTTCTCTCAAGCACCCATAACGCTCACCTGCAGAATGAATTGTGCACCTTTAGTACCACTCTCTCCCTTTTCTTCTTCCGACCAGTATGACAGCGATCACTTCACTTCTGTCTGTGCCTTGAAAAAGACCGGACCTGCGGTCGAAACTGTTGGCAATAAACGATAACTGCGAAGTCGTGTCTGCTATTTCACTCCAAATACGTTTGGCCCATTGAGCACAAGTTCGCCTATATATATATAGCAGACACGACTTCGCAGTGATCGTTTATTGCCAACAGTTTCGACCGCGCATGCGGTCTTTTGTAGGCATCCTTGAAAAAGACGGGACCCGGGGTCGAAACTGTTGGCAATCAACGATAACTGCGAAGTCGTGTCTGCTATTTCACTCCAAATACGTTTGAGCACAAGTTCTCTCTCTCTCTCTCTCTCTCTATATATATATATATATATATACTTCAAAGATAAATCCTTGGCAGCAGGTCAATTATAGAATCAAAGGGTCACGTTGAAAAAACATAACATTTATTACGACGTTTCGGCCGCGAGACCGGCCTTTCTCAAGAAAGGCCGGTCTCGCGGCCGAAACGTCGTAATAAATGTTATGTTTTTTCAACGTGACCCTTTGATTCTATATATATATATATATATATATATATTTATATATATATATATAATCTCAAAAATGTTCTTCCTGGCTATCGGGATAAATATAGGGTCAGAAAGTCACAGTGTCAAACATATTATTTAGGATTTATTCTAACATTGCGGCTGGAGACCAGCCTTTTTCAAAGATGAATGTTTTTCATGGGGGCATGGTTTTTAAGTATACGCTTCACGAACATTCATAATGGGGGTGGAAAGGGGAGAGCTCACAAGAAAAGGGGGGTTTGGGATACAGAGGTGTGTCCAAGAAGCAAAGGCCAGTGCAAGATGACGTCTGCGTCTGTACGGCGCCTCCATAATACCGCACGGGTGGGCCGAGGTCGCCTGGCAGCAGATTGTAAGCCGTGGTTAAGAGACACTCGTCACCTTAGTCTATGCTGCTGGAACCCCAGCAGTGCAGCACAGAACCGCTGAAGCCAAATGTCGTTGTTGTGTGCGGAGTACAGAGAAGCGGGAGGAGGTGAGGGAAAGGGGGGAAAAAACGGGTTGCTCGGTGCGCGGCCGGCATCATACAGTGCAAACGATCGTCACCGAGTTGAGTTTCACGAAAAATGAAGGATAGAAAAAGTAACGTGGAGCCTACGCGAACCTGGTCGCCGCGCCGGCGGAACGTATGACTATTCTGTTTTTGAGCGCTGTTACGTCCGAGACATCGGAGACGGAGCGGCGCCACCAGAAACTCGTTAACGCAGGTGTTGCTATAGAAAAACGAGTCGGAACGAGCCGAGTGCCGATAACGATTTCCTCGTTACCTCCGGCCGGAAGGCGTCCAGATGCGTCCACCGGAAGGCGTCCACGTGCGCCGTCGTGTTGTCCGGCTCCGTACGGATCACCTCGGCCACCTTCGAAGTTAAAGGGGCGGTCCGCTACCTTCTTCCCCTTTGGACCCTCAACCTCTGATTGGAGGAGAAGCGTCAACTGGGCCCTCCTTAGAAGGCGTCGCAGGACGACGCAAACTATTTAATCCACGGGAGAACCCCGGGATCGAGGATTGATTGAGATTCGGCAGAGATTCGGCAGAGATTCGGCCATAAGCTACCATGCTGTAAATAAATGTAAATATTCTCTTCTCAAAAGCAACTCCTCGTACTCTTCTCTCCTGCCCCGTGGACTCCTGGCCTGAAGGCGACACGAGTCCGCGACAAGCGGTGGCAGCGGTGAGGTCACAACAGCGCGCAGTTGGAGAGTCGGGATGCAACGCCACGAGTCTTCGTTGCATTATTGTAAAACAGAAAGGCATATGTATCATACGCTTCAGCGGACACTAGAATTATTCACTTGGCAGCGTGTCCTCCAACATGTGAGGCTGATGTAACTTCGGGTGTTGCCAGCGCGGAGAATGTGGCAGCAAGGTTTTTGCCGTTCTTGACCGTGACAAAAGTGCCGGAAGATGCAGCGTATCCCTCTCTCTCATGTGTTTCAATGTTTCTGTGGCGGCTGAAAACACCGGGCTATTCGACGTAACAGGATGCTGTAGACACTGCTGCTAATTCACGACTACAGCTTTTCTTTCTAAAATGTATTGTAATGATATGTGTCGAGGCAGTTTCCATTGAGCCCTTGAAAGAAAATGTGTTTCGCCAGATGGGCGAAGCTATTAATCTGATAGGAATTCTTCATACAGTATACGAAGTAAGATTAGTAGCTTTAGGGGCAATCTGCATAGTAGTGTACATAGGCTTAGTACATAAGCATGCAGGTATGCTTAGGGGTGACCAGACTCGCACGAAGGGAGTGAATGACCGCGTCATGTACTCGCAATAGAGTGGTGCTGATGGGAAACGGCGCCCGTGGAAAGGCCGTGGAATATTATTTTATGGTCGCCATCCCGTGCGTACCACACTGGTAATTGAGTAGTGGAGAAAGCGTTCACTTTACGGCAAGGAGAAGATAGCGTTCGTAAAGATGAAACACGAGCGGAGACCTCCTCTCACTGTCGACTTCGTATGGCCGCGATGCGGGCCACACTAGATCACACTGCACACCACTGTTGACGCCCAGCCCAAGGCATATTTGCGAGCAGTTGCTGCTGGTGCGGGGTCGAATGTGCTTTGAATGAAAGTGTTGCAATGATTACGTGAGAAGTAAAGCGCGCCTTGCTTTAGCGCGAGTAGAACTCTGCTGGAGCAGTTCGGCCAGCGTTCTTATCAGACGCGGTGGCATGATGGCGTAAAGCACCATGTGACGGTCGGGCAGCATAGACAACCGCGCAACAGAGCTGCGACCTAAGTCATGTTTTGATTTGGCGAGGGGCTTTGCCGGCTTTGCGACGATATGTGAGGCACCTGGAACAAAGCACGCGATCAAGACGCTGCTACACACAGTAGAATGGACTGGGCAGAGATACACAGAAATGTATTCCGGAATGTAGATATAGAAATACACGTGTTGGAAGCCTAAAATACATATTGCTGCAAGTAAAAGGGCGTGCTTGATGCTCTGAACAGGAGTACGGTAATGGGGCCCTTTCTCACTGAGGTCGCGAAAGCGAGCTCAGCAGAAGCCAGCTGGTGGTTGATGCTCGCGTCGTTCTGTACCTCTCCCTTCGCCTCCACAGGCAGGGCCATCAATCGTCCTCTTCTTCAAGCATGCGTGCAGCATTCCCCTCCTTGCTGACGAAGCCCACCGGGCGAGTGAGTCTTCAGTGGCCTGAACAACTTCAAGTGGGAGACATGAACAAGTTGCGTCTTAGCATCAAGCCGGCCACCCGCTGTGAGGCGAGCTATAATATTGTTGCGTGTCGCTTAAGGACGCTAACCTGCAGTGGGATGGGCGGTTACAGCAATCTCGAAGACTCCCAAGAAAGTGGACGATGATGTATGTGCTTGGGGTGAACATGCTGTGACTTGGTTCCAGCTTGGTCAGCGTAAAATATGAGCGCTGTAAATAATTTTCCTGTTTGTTCTGGTCCGTTTCATTTTGGCTTTCATAAACTACGAAAAGGCTCTAGACTCGGTGAAGATACAAGCAGTTCTGGAGGCATTGTGCCGTCAAGGAATATGTGATAGCTACGTAAAGAAAATAGCGAACATCTATAAGGATGTTGTAGCAGGTAGCGCACAGTTAGGGACAAATACCGATCCACACATGCAGTAATTAGCATTGAAGAAATTCTGTCTCCTTGTCTCACAGGTTTCCGTATTGGGATTTTCCTGCTTTTTCTAATGAGGTGTAGGGTGGCTGTAGCATCATTATAGAGAGAACGTATGAGTGGGCTTCATATTTAAGACAACGACGCAGCACACACAAACGATATACTACAGAAGAAGAGAACGCGAAGACGTAGTATATCGTTTGTCTGTGCTGCGCCGTTTTCTTAAACATGATTACGTACCAACTCGCCTATTTATCTGTGCTACATTATAGAGAGAACGTATGAGTGGGCTTCATATTTAAGACAACGACGCAGCACACACAAACGATATACTACAGAAGAAGAGAACGCGAAGACGTAGTATATCGTTTGTGTGTGCTGCGCCGTTTTCTTAAACATGATTACGTACCAACTCGCCTATTTATCTGTGCTACTGAATGAGTGGGCTTGTTTGGGTTAAGCCCACTTATACGTTCATCTATAAAGTAGGGTGGCTGCAGTATCTATAAAGATGCTACAGCCACCTACTCCTCCTTAGGAAAAGCAGAAAAATCCCAATACAGAAAGTTTCAGTTTTAGTTTATTCGTTAGATAAGCATCAATTACATAACACCTATATACAGTTGAGGGTCCCAGAGTGTAAATACTTAAAACGGGACCCTCAGTTAAAAACTACAACAAAATTGAATTAAAAACAATTGGAAGAAGCTGAGCAGGCGGTAATAATAATCATAGACAAGGCAAAACAAACATAAACATGCCAGAATAGTTGAAATACAAGATGAACTAATAGCAATATGATAAAACAAAAAAAAGCAAAATGCGAAATACAATATACAAAGCGATGCAACGCAAGTACAACACAAAAACAACACGGATTTAAAGTAGAAAAGCTGCACAAGAGAAATGAAAAGCACTTGTACAGGAAACAAAAGTAAACGCAAATAAAATAAATGTGGACAAGTGAAAAAAATTTTATACATTAACTAAGGAACGAGGAAGCTTTTATATGAGTCTGTCCTGGCGTTACAGCTGTGCGCGGTTGTTGTTAAATATCAGGCGTATGTGCGGTGTGCAAGTGATAGATTCTGGTTTTCCGCAAGCGAATTTCATAAAATAACGAGTTCGAAGCTGCTCTACAGTGTGTTTGTCTTTTTTATCCGTTCCCTTATGTTATCCCAGTAACCATGTGAGACAGGGAGATAGAATTTCTCCAATGCTATTTACAAGCCCACTCATACGTTCTATCTATAAAGATGCTACAGCCACCCTACTCCTCCTTAGGAAAAGCAGGAAGATCGCAATACAGAAAGGTGTGAGACAAGGAGATACAATTTCGCCAATGCTACTTACTGCATGCATGGAAGAAATCTTCAAAAGATTAGACTGGGATGAGAAAGAGCTGACGATTAACGGTAAATACTTGAGTAACTCACGATTTGCCGACAACATAGTGCTCTTTAGCAATGATGGCTCGCAACCACAATGACAATAAAGAACACTAACACTATTACGAACCAGAGTCGTGGCTCAGAACACAAAGCGCCCAGACATGTTGTGATAGTCATGAGTGGATGTATCTCCAGTCATATCATCGTCGTAGGTCAGACTGCAAGATGCTTCCAACCAAGCGATGAGAGTTTGTGAGAAGAACTGGCACCACTCATACTGAGCTGGACCATTTCAGGTCACGCATGCAGCAATTCTTCACAGTGAAGCTTATTGCCGTTACGCGCACTGCCGGCGGCGGCGGACACCATCGTCCCAAATTCCAGCCTCTGTAACAAGCCCACAACAGCTAACGCTGTGATAATAGTGTTCCGCACTCGTTCACCTGACTACGATTGGCACTGGCTAACACTGCCGGGCCTACACCAGGATTGTACCAGTATTATAATGTGT
The DNA here is from genome assembly GCA_013339685.2 of Hyalomma asiaticum. Lineage (NCBI taxonomy): Eukaryota > Metazoa > Arthropoda > Arachnida > Ixodida > Ixodidae > Hyalomma > Hyalomma asiaticum. Next base: position 1,161 of record JABSTT010003407.1, on the reverse strand, counting down.
ATTCCGTAGTCGTTTGCGACCGTATCCTTCGTAAGTCAGTGATGTTTCTGCAAGCTTGCTCGTCAAACTGGCTCGTCCAAATTTCACGAGACAACTAGGGCGCCGTGCCCGCCGGTCTTCTTTTCGTCCCTGCTTTTGCGCTACGATAAAGGTCAACGTAGCTCATTAAACTTTACTGTCTCGACGGCGTCCACATACTTCACTGGGCGACGCCTTTTAGTCTGCGCATTGTTCTCTCATAGGTACTTACTATTCTTGTGAGACAAAAGCTGCGTAGGAAATTCAATGACCTCCACGCGCACGTGGACAGTCAATACTACTTACTGAAAGCGAACGACAGCTGTCCACGTGCATTTGAAAGATCGAACGGTGATAGGTTAGTGAGGTTTCGCAGTTATACAATTACCAAGGTTTTGCGCTACAGACCCACTAAAGAAGACGTTGGCAGCTTGCATTAGCGACGCAAGGTCAGGCCACAGGGAAGCGGGTGGCCTTGCCCTCCTTTCTAAATCCTCGCTCTTAAGTTTCTTTTTCCGTCTTCTTGCTATGCCGTACCATGGTCCCTCCATATTTTTCGTAGCCGTGAAACTGCCGCCAAAGTTTCACATACGGAAAAAAACGGCCGCCAAAGGCGCCACTGTGCATTGAAGGGCATCGGTCAGCCGCACTCGGAAGAGCAGTTGGGCGTTCGCGAAAGTGTTCGCCATTAAAAGCATTCTGCCAGATCTTTATCTCTACTGTGTCCGCTAACTGGTCATCGGAGTGATTACCCTTGGCAAATTAATGCGGAGCGGGCGTTCTTTTGTACCTCAACTTATTGATTGCTGCACATACTTACAGGACGCTGTAAGTATGTGCACCAATTTGAACCAACTAGCCCAAGAAGAAGTTTTATTAAGATATATTCCTCGATTGCTGCCAATGGTTCGGCGAAGGCGGTACGTCAAACGACGCAGTTTCGCCTGCGTTCATACGTATACCAGCGCTTCTTAATGCTTCTGTGATTGGTTTTCGGGCTTAAATTATGCAGAACTCCATGAATAGGTATAGCTAAGTGAAAAATTAACCTCGCTTGTGCTAGAAAATAGAGTGGAGTCAACCATGCGATGGCCTCCAACAGCACTCGTCTCCTGCTAACACTGTTTACGCTGGGTCATCACG
>JABSTT010003406.1:0-28636 GCA_013339685.2 Hyalomma asiaticum | reverse complement strand
GCGCGTAATGTGAACGTTCGGTCAGCTGTAGTTTCGGCCTTCCCTTAATTGCATCAAACTATTCGCGGAAATAAATTTATTTACTTTTTAGAAGAAAGCTTCCCCTCTCTCGCTGATATAATTTAGTACCCTATGCAATCAACATATTTGAGCGAGCTCTTTGCTGCGGAATCTATCTATCTATCTATCCATCATATATACAAGCCTTCGGTCGATATGTTGATGTAATGGACGGTCTTTTTCTTCTTTCTTAGGAGGCGCATCGCCTCATTATATATATATATATATATATATATATATATATATATATATATATATTATATATTGTAAAGAGGTTTATTGGATGAGTTGGGCAAGCAGGCAGTAGCTCGAAAAGCACCCAGGGAAATCAAGATGGTGCAGCTCGAACGCCAGTCTCGTGCTTTCTACTCTTAATGATGATAGCTGCACTCGGGATGTCGGCGTTCTCTTTCTTTCATTACAATTACCCCCGTCGAGAAAGGTGAAGCCATCCTGGCGATCTAACACGTCGGAACAAGCGGGTCAAAGTACGGCTTGAGGCGGTCTACGTGAACAGTATCACGACCACGTTGACGGCGATCGCTAGGCGGCGTGAGAGGTTCAATGACGTAATTCACGGGAGATGTACGCTCGACAACGCGGTAGGGGCCATGATAATTCGAGAGTAGTTTGGGCGACAAACCAGGAGCACAGGGTGGTACATGAAGCCACACAAGTGCTCCAGGAGCGAACGTTGCGGCAGGAGGGTGGTGGTCATCACGGGCATTCTTCTGGCGTTGTTGGTCGGCCGTGGTAAACCGCTTGGCCAGTTGACGACATTTTTCTTCGTAACGGGCGGCTTCTGACACGAACGTGCACTCGGAGGCGTCTGGTTAGTAAGGCAGCAGCGTGTCGATAGTGTGCGACGGCTGTCGACTGTACAGGAGGAAGAATGGGGAAAACCCGGCTGTGACCTGTGTGGCGGTGTTATACGCGTATGTTGCGAATGGAAGGACCAGCTAGGTCCCAGTTTATTTGATCGGATGCTACATGCGTCGCAAGCATGTCGCCCAGAGTACGATTAAACCGCTCAGTCAGACCGTTCGTCTGAGGGTGGTAGGCAGTACTCGTCCGGTGGACAACACGGCACTGATGGAGAAATTCTTGAATTACCTCAGAAAGAAAGACGCGGCCACGGTCACTGAGGAGTTCTCGAGGAGGGCCGTGCCGAAGCACGAAACGATTGAGAATGAAAGAGGCGACGTCTTGTGCTGTAGCCGTGGGAAGAGCAGCGGTTTCGGCGTAGCGCGTAAGGTGGTCGACCGCAACGATAGCCCATCGGTTGCCCGCTTACCGAAATTACGTTAATTACCGAAATTATGTTAACTCTTTAATTATCAGTAATTAGCGGCTACAGCAAATGAGTACTTTGGAGCCCGTCCTCGACACTACCTATCCCAACGATCAAACTTTGAATAGCGGAGCGCATGTCGGAGGTACGCGAACAAATATTTCCCGGTGGCAGGCTCCTGCCTTTCGATGGAGGCGAAATGTTGAGGCCCGTGTGCTGTGCGATGTCAGTGCACGTTAAAGAGCCCCAGGTGGTCGAAATTTCCGGAGACCTCCACTACGGCGTCTCTCATAATCAGAGCTGGTTTTGGGACGTTAAACCCCACATATCAATCAATCAAATCGGTGGCAGGCTCCTTGAAACCGAAACTGGCCGGAAACAGAGCGTCTGTGACGTCGATGTCGCGGCCCCCACGGCTTTCGTCACTCGCCACTCGCCCTTGGTCACGGCCGCTCCGGCCGCGCAAGCAGCTTGCGTTATCTCCTTGTTATCTGCGGTGTTGGGCGCCGCGGGCGAGTGACGAAATCCGGGGCGGCGGCGACATCGACATCACAGACGCTCTTTTTCTACCCAGTTTTGGTTTCAAGGAGCCTACCACGGGGAAATGATTGTTCGCGTAGCTCCGACATGCGCGCCGCTATTCAAAATTTGATCGTTGGGATAGGTAGTGTCAAGGACGGGCTCCAAAGTACTCATTTGCTATAGCCACCAATTACTGATAATTAAAAGTTAATTAGCATAATTTCGCTAATTACGCACACGAGTGCGGAAATTGTTCTGTATTAGATGCCGCCAACCCGTACACTCGATTGGTACACAAGACATTCGCGCGATTTATGCTTTTCTAATTTAAAAAATTTCTTGCAACTAAAGGAAAAACCCTGTAGAGCGTCCACCGTCTGCAGAGTGTACTATATTTGTGAAGTGTACTTGCGATAGTGACTATTCTTCAAAAACACATCTTTTAGTTGTGCAGTGCTGAGCTTTATCTTTAAATGTATAAATGTTGGGTGTACCTTCTCCCATCACACTCAAATCATGGTGGCTCATTTTGGGGCAAAGTATTCAAGCTATTTATCGGTGCTTCTCTCGAGCATTATTTGCAATAGAAAAAGCTTTCAACAGTAAATGGCCTCGTGTTAGGTTTTGGCGTTCACTGCGGCTAAAACCACACTTTTGTTTTACCCATGAAGAATTGACCGTTGGCATACTGTTTGGCTTGAATGTGGCCGAACACTAATAAACAAAGCTAGCTGACTCTGAAGCATTGTCTGATCTACAGCACCGCCTTACGACCGCTTCAGCTTCTTCAGCGAAAGCTGTGATGCGTCATGTAGGCATTACGCAAACAGTTCTTTTGAGCCGTCAAGAAAATGAATTGCTCATTGTATAGTCAAGATAGAGTGTACTAGAAGGGGGGGGGGGGGGGGGGGGGGGCAGTAGGCTTACTGAGCGCATGCCTCTAACGCTCTCAACGTCACATCTACGAGGTGAGGCGTCACAACTACTAGGCGCCGCGAGCAACATCAATGAAAGCTTTTCTCGCAGCAGCTTGGGCTCTTCAATTTTCCTGGCACTAGAGTTACTGTATAGAACTTTTCAAAGAAGGCATGGAGCACCGCCATTATGGGCTGTGAACGGCAGTAAAAAGGATTTTATGGCCTGTTTCATTCCGTTTGTCTGCGCGTATGTGCGCTTTTTGATAATGAAGAGCCTACAACTCTCCAAAACTGCTACTACAAACCCTTGGCAGTGTTTTTTGGGGGAGTCACGCATATGATGCACAGACCAGCTCGGGTTACGGCGGTGCCTAGGGAGCCTTCTGTGAAAAGATGTATGTGTTCCTGCATGTACAGTAACTCTACCTGGCGGTTTTTGTTGATTGCATTTCAAAGCAGATTCACAGCCATTTTTTTAAATTTTGGAACACGTAAGGGTGTTCCATTTTATTTGGAAAGCAGCTTAAATGTTTAGGTCACAACATTTTCCTTAGTACTACCAATTGCGAAAAATGGCAAGCACGACTGTTCGGCGCTTGCCTGCCCAGTCTAAGTGCTAAAAATTTTATTCAGATAAATTGCCTTCGTCGGATTTTCTTTGTGTGGTAGCAGCCTCAAAATTTCGCAAATCATCAAGATGATCATGTAAAGAAACTTTGAATCATACGGTTGGTTGATTTATGCCGCTAGATAATGCCGCATCCCCCTTAACCTAAAATCAGTTCGTACCAATATTGCACCCAGTAGTCTACCATTAAACTAGTAAGAAGAGAGTGCGCAAGTAAGCGATTACTAGCCGAGATAAAAAGAAAACACAGGGGCATTAGTGAAATTTTAGCATTTGTATAGCCAAGAAAATGTGTAGGTGTGGCTTCATTATTTCCATCTTTAACTTGTTTCGCATACGATACCTGCGTTCTGCATTAATTATATATCATGTCCGTGTGTGGAGCAGAAGAAGGGTAAAAAAAATGAAGACAACAGGCCTGTCGTTGACACGCTGGTTTTATTTGCAAAAGAAAGTACGTCCATGGCCATGCATTGTTTCATGCCTTTCACCTCAGGTGAAACGCGTCAAATTAGACTGCTTAGAAATCTGCCGTTTTATTTCCTTGTCCAGTCCCTTCACACAAAAGTGGAGCCGCATCACAACATAAAATCTAATTGTTTCAGCTGTGAGAGTGTCAGAATGCCTGCGCGACCCCCGGCTTCGCTTAGGCTTTCCTTGTAGTTATACAGGTTGTTAGGAAATTTAGTGGTTTCCCACAAGACTAAGAAAGAAGCGACGTTGTGGTCAACCAACGGGTAAATCAATATTGTTCACACCATTGAATAACCCGTAAAGATAACCCGTAAAGTAATGGGGTTTTGCGGCGACATCGTCAATGGCGTAGTTAGACTCATCAAAGTTCCGCTGAAGAACCAGGTCCAAACTATTTCCCCACTGCGTAGTGGTATTGGGCTGCAACTGATTCACCTCGAGTTGATATCGTTCCTTCAGGCCTTGAATTAGCGGTCACACCACGGCCCTCGATTCTCCAGCAACTCGCCTCGACCGCGACGAGGCGACGAGGCGACTTGCCGGAGAATAGAGGGCCGTGGTGTGACGTCGCAGTGCCGCCATGGCTCAAAGTACAGCGACGGCGAAGGGGCGAAAACCTGCCGCAATTTACAAAAATGCTCACCATGACATCCACAGCGAACCAGCACAGTAGCTTCACCGCTGAGGCCGCCGCGCCACAGTTCCATTGATGCTGATACCAGCTCCGCGGCTTGGTCTGTAGGAGAAGCGCGCAGCGTCGACGTTCGTAGGGCCGCCGCTCGTCATAGCATCCGCCAGCGAGTGAGTGCACTCCCCCCTTCTAGTACACTCTAGTGAACAGAACACGCTCACCCTCTGCGTCCCTCGACGCTCACCATAGCATCTGCCAGCGAGTGAGTCCACTCCCCCTTCTAGTACACTCTAGTGAAGAGAACACGATCACCCTGTGCGTCCCTCGACGCTCACCATATATAGCATCCGCCAGCGAGTGAGTCCACTCCCCCCTTCTAGTACACTCTAGTGAAGAGAACACGATCACCCTGTGCGTCCCTCGACGCTCACCATATATAGCATCCGCCAGCGAGTGAGTCCACTCCCCCCTTCTAGTACACTCTAGTGAAGAGAACACGCTCACCCTCTGCGTCCCTCGACGCTCACCATAGCATCCGCCAGCGAGTGAGTCCACTCCCCCTTCTAGTACACTCCAGTGAAGAGAACACGATTATCCTGTGCGTCCCTCGACGCTCACCATAGCATCCGCCAGCGAGTGAGTCCACTCCCCCCTTCTAGTACACTCTAGTGAAGAGAACACGCTCACCCTCTGCGTCCCTCGACACTAACCAAGAATTACTTCAAACTTGACATGTTCTTGTAATTGGGATTCAGAGTGTACTTAATGATGGATCCTTGATCTGCCCTGACAAAACTGAACATTCATCGAACCACCTTCCTTATGAAACTGCGAGGCTCTGCGATTTTTGCCAGCAGGCTACAAATTCCAAATACCCCCCGTCCCCTCCGCTGCCGTCTCTCCATGTCGCCGTGGTGATAACTGAGGTAGATATACCACTTCTTTTCCACAACCGACCGATATGACAGCTCTAAAATGTGGGTTTAAACTTGCCTTTTTCGGTAGTGTCCTCTTTTCGTGATACTTTCCTGAGATTTAGTCAAAGGAACGTTTGCAAGACCGTACACGATTTTATTCGTGAAAGAAGAACGATTCAATGTTGATTATCTTACGTTTAGTTTTATTTCTTTCAAATCTTGATCGCACTATGTGAAAATCAATTTCCCCAGCCTTCGCTTCTCCGTATTTTTAATTTTTCTATAGCTTCAACCTATACCGGAAATCATTCTTTCAACCTTAATTCGTTAGTCAATTCATCTTATGGCCATTTTCCTTTGAAAAGTCCTCCTTTTCAAGACAAATCTCTGGATTCATCGCCGATCTCCCTCGAAAAGTAAAGCCAAGGCTTCGAAGGACCGACCAACCAAAGAACCAACCACCTCAAGTCGAATAGTGCAGAAGGATATATGCGGGGAGGCCAGCACTAGCGCGCCGCGCCCCGGGATGAGAGCTTCCAGGCTGATGATGATAAAAAGACTTTATTTCATAATCCGGCGGCCGACTATCCTAGCCCGTCGAGGGGAGGGTCGCAGGTTTTGTTCCTCCGTAGCCGAAGGTCTTTAACACGAAAGTGTTTTATGCCAGGGTCCACCACGACCCCATACATCACTATCGTAACGGATATGATGCAGTAAAATGTACATGTAAGAACAAGAAAGAGAAACGTTTAAATATCTTCTGTTCATGCGCTTGGAATCGAACTCGCAGCTCCTCGCTCCACGACGGGTGGTGGCCGGTGCTCTACCACTGAGCTACTCCGAACATGCTCGGAATTGTACGAACGTGGCTTATATTTCTTCGACGCTCTCGTCCGGCTCAGCGTGCGCGCATCCAGCACATTGCCTGGAACGGTGCTGCCATCCAGGAGAGCCAAAGTAACTCTGCAGCTTTATTTCGCCTCTCTTGGATGGAGCCGCCATTCCAGGCGCGTTCCAAAGTCCGCCTGGATGCACGCGTAAGGAGCAGCGCGGGCATCGGAAAGAAGCGTGATCAGAAAGAACATAGACACCTTCGTGCAGCTCCGAGCGGATGTGCGCCGACAGCGCAGTTGTAGACCACCGGTCCCCTTTCGTCGTGGGTACGGTTCCTCCAGCAACCACTCTTCGAGCGTGATGGCAACAAGAACACTATTGCGTTAGGCGCAAGTAATATGATCGATACCTTTGTCGCGATAAGTTCTTCGAACGTATCGTGCACCAGCATGCGTTCCACCTTGAGTTCTAGGAACTTCAGAAAAGATATTTTTAGGCATAAATACCACATTTGGAACTTGTCCCTAGAGGTCATTTAAGTCCTTCGATCTCTGGGGGCCTTCAGTTCCGCGACCTACTCCTGGGTTAAAGCTTGTAAGTGGGTTTTCAGTTTCTTCTTTCACAGCAATGAATGTCGAGGCTTGAATTGTTGCTAGCGGCTCGTGTTCTTTATACTTTTTAACATGTTAGTATGGAACAACTTCTTGGTGTTGCCCATCTCTAACCAATAATCAGTCAGTTTTCTTTCCACAGACAGTGAAAGGGCTTTTCCAGTGCATCAGAAGTTTTTGTTTCGTAGGTAGCAATACCAGGACTTGCTCTCGAACACTCAGTTGTCGGCGGCAAGTCTTGTGGCCGTAAGACTTCTCTTGAGCCATTTGTGCCTTTCAGGTTTTGATGAGTTAAGTGGACAACCATTCCGTTACACGTGGGTTGACACGGGGTGCAGCTGAGATGCTTTATTGCCTGCATTTCATTGACCTCTTCATTAAACAGGACGTGAAACTTGAAGCCTTGTCACAGAGAATCTCTTGTGGGAATCCAATTCTGGAGAATATTTCCAGTAGACCTCCAGCCACGTTGGCTGAGCCTATGGCTGGTAATGGCACAGCATCAGGTTACCTCGTGGCGAAATCCACCAAGGTCAGAATGTATGGCTTCCCTTTGCTCGTTACGGGAGATAAAGGACCGATGATGTCCACTACAACGCGTTCAAACGGCGTCTCTATGAGTGGCATCCGCCCTACTGGAGCTTTGCCAAGTTTCCCTTTGGGAAATGTTCTTTGGTAAGCGTCACATGACCGCACGTACCTTTTATTGTCTTCTTGAATGTCGGGCCAGTAAAATGTAGCAAGAATCCTCTTGGTAGTCTGTTTTATACCCCGGTATCCTGACAACGGATCTTCATGAGCCAATACCAAAACTTTGGTGCGAAGTTTCCTTAGAACCACGGCTCGCTGCACCGTCCTCTCTGGACAGAATTGGTATGATCGGTACAAAATTCCGTTCTCCCTGTAAAACGATTGCGCAGTCGGTCCAGCGTTAGGAATGAATTTGCCGATCTTCTTTCTGCGAGCTCCCAAACTGGTATCTTGTTCGTGCTCCTTTTGAAAAGCCTTGCTTGACATTTGAAAAACTTTCAATTCCAAACTGTACGAGTGCCAACGAGCTGGCGCACGACCGCGTGCTAGGACCAGAGTGTCGGAACGGAACGAAAAACGAAAACGAAAAACGATAAAAACGATATTTTTGACCGGAACGAAAACGTAACCGGAACGTTATTTATTATTTCGTTCCGGAGCAAAAACGAAATATTTTTTATCGTTTTTCGGTTCACAGGAAGACTTTACGAACCGGAACAACCGAGGTCATGCAACGTCAGCAATGATGCATAACTCAGGGTTCAACGTCAGCACGCATCTCGGGCAGGTATTTCAAAGGAAAGATGCGTTGAAATAATGCAGGAAACCAAGAAAGTGGCAACCATAGCTGCTTGTATTAAATTCAAGCGGAGTTTCGCGTGCCTCTCACACAGGCCGTCGTGGAGAGGGCGTTGTCGTCGCTTATGTGTTGAAATTTTGAGACGAGCGCAAAGAGCGGCAACCGGAGCTGTACATGTTAGCGCAAGTGGCCCTTGGTGTGCCAGCCACACAAGTCAGCGTTGAGAGGGCATTTTCGGCACTCAATTTCGTTTTGTCAGAGCAGCTGTCTCGCTTATCGGCGAGTACACTTGATGACCTGCTGCTTCTGAGATCGTGTGCCCCCCTTGACGAAAATTCGGGATTCAAACTTGAGGGAAAATGAATACCAAGTTTTTGTTGTGTCCTTGCTTCGAAACTTTTTGCGACTTCCCATCATAGTCACACCGTCGCTTTGGGACGTAAAACCCCAACAATTATTATCGCATTTTTATGTATTGCAGTCGACTCTCGTTACAACGGACCCTCATAATCCGGGAAAAAATGTCTCTTTTATCCGAAGTCCATAATATCCAGACATCGAACGTAACGGGCGGGGGGGTGTAAAGACCGTGTGTTTATCATCGCTGACATCGCTCAGCTGAGTGATTTAGTCCGTTTTAAATATCTGCTGCCGAATATAAACACCATGGCACGGCTACGACCGAAAGTGGTAATTTATAACTCTAGCAAGTGTTCAACTTTCATCAGAAAATGCAACAGTACTAAGTGCAGGAAGGCCTGATTGGTGGCTGCCGAATCCATGTAAACATTAGTGAGGCTCAGTCCAAAAGCTACTAATCTAACAGCTTGCCGTCACAGAGCCGCTCCTGTTACAAAAAGAACTGGTTTCAGCTGGGGCTCGTTCTAACGGTCGGCATCACAAATTCATTTTTTGCACGGACGCATTTCTGCCTCAGCTAATCCAAGACCGTTGCTAAGCTGAATTAGCACGTGCATTCATTACCACGCACCTCGCGCGTAGAAGCTTATTCATTACAACTTCTCAGTGAAACTCGCCGGTATTTGGGTTGGGAGCTCAGGAACGCCTCACTACCAAAGCGTTGGTCGCAATGCCTAACGATGCGATTGCGGAAAGAACGACGAACATCCAAGGTAGAAAAAAACGAACAAAGAAAAGCTTTTTATTCACACCTAACTCGAAAAGAACTTCGTTATCAGTGACTGGCGGCCCCCTTAGGTCACTTCACGGGGCCTGAAGCGCTTGAGGGTAAAGTTCCACCGACGATTGTTTGCCGGCGATACCTTTGTTGTGCACGACGGAATTCATGGTCTGCTTCGATAGTCCCATAGCTTTGGCAACATCCGCCTGCTTTTCTCCGCGTGCAATCGCACTCACAATTTTCATTTTATCGCTGAGCGAAATTTGTTTCCGTTTTCTGGAGGTGCGGCACAACCATTCCCCACGGAACATAACGACAAAATGGCGTTTGTTATGCTCTCAGGCTGGCTTGGCTAGAGGCTCGGCTTGGCCAGATGAGCACCAATGTTGCCAGCCGCAGTTTAAAATTTTTGCTTAAAACACCGGCGTGGCAATGTATGTTGTCAGTCCGCGTCGAAGCGGCAAAAGTCCGTTGTATGTGCAACTTTGGCAAAAAAACTGCCATTAATTTAGTCCGCTGTAGCCGATAGTCCGTTGTAGCGGAGTCCGTTCAAGGCGAAGTTGGCTGCATTGATAAAATACATGGACCAAACCTGGGTCAAGATATGGTCCATTATATCCGAAAGTCTGTTGTACGCGGGTCCGCTCTAACGAGCGTAGACTTAGTTCAGTATCTTTTGCTGTTTTTAAAGGTACCTTTAATATTAAGTATTTTGTTCGTTCTTATTATTGAAAAAAATAACGTTATGAACCGTTACGGAACGTTTATTTTTCCTTCCGGAACGAAAACGGAACGGAACATTTTTCTGCGGAACGAAACGAAAACCGGAACGAAAAACATTTCGTTCCGACACCCTGGTTTTAACGACCTTGTACACCGTTTAAAATTCCTAAGTTTGAGTTACGTTGATGAAACCAATTTATTATTACTCACTGCCATTTTGACAAACTCAGAATGCTTTTCAAAAGGACCTCAAGCAATAAATTTATAATAATTATTCAGTCAACCTTTAAACAGTTGCTTTCTAAACAACATATCTAAAGGTGACGTAGAAAAGCACGTTAATTAGTCTGAAAATAATCTATTACCGTGATAATACGTGCAATGTTTTTAATTTCACCCGGCTTCAAAGACAATGCGTGACATTTTAAAAGCTACCCCGTGCCTATCGCGTGCGCGCAGCTCCATTAGCACATTCGTATACGTACTATAGAACGGACCACCGATAGTGCATGCAGACTGAAGATATGGACAGATGGAAAGGTCGAAACGTGCGGGCACGTGTTATCATTTTCCTTGTCTCATAGGACCTATTCATTACTGTCCGTGTCCACCATGTATAGTCCGTTCGTATCAAGCTTTTGCGGGACCCACTATCAGTGCGCGCTGACGCCTGTTCATGTGATACTTTTCAAATCTCGCGCACTTTCTTATAAGCCCAAAATAATTAAAACTGTTGCTCTTATTAAATAACATGCTTTACAACTTTCCCATTGAACGTATTGTTACGGGGAAAAACTGCATGCACATGTTTTAATGGGACGAGACAAACAAGCTGCTGCACTCCGAGTGCATGCTGTTCTTTTCCTCAACTCTGGAATGCCGCTCTGTCTGCGTCGTCTTCGTCCGTTTGAGATATCGCGTGTTATATTAACCCACGGCGGTAGAAGCACCCTCCCAGCACGATAACGTCTCAGGTGGAGAGTGGTATGGTTTGAGGCGCCACGCTTGAGCTATATCGCTCCTGGCGGATGCAGCCGCTGACCCACGCTTTACTGGAGAGACTTCATAGGTCGCGCCAGTGACTTGTCGCACGACTCCGTAAGCGCCAAAATAACAGGACACTAGTTGTTCGCAGAGTCCAATACAACGGGATTGCAACCAGAGCAGGACCGCAGAATCTGGACAAAAGCGCACCTCGGCGCTCATTAACACTTTTTTTTTTTCTGAACATGCCAGGCCAACAAGCGATTACGAGGTATTTGGCCGGCGATGTCAGCACGGGCAACGGTATCACGAGCATGCGCAGTGGATGAATCTGCGTCGGAAGGACATGGCGTCCATTGCCAATGGACGCCATGCTGTTTGCCGGTGACATTCGCGACGCCATGCCGATGCAGAGACAAATCCAACGTCACCTGGACAAGTTCGACCGATCGATTTCTGGGGTTTAACGTCCCAAAACCAACTCTGATTATGAGAGACGCCGTAGTGGAGGTCTTCCGAAATTTCGACCACCTGGGGTTCTTTAACGTGCACTGACATCGTACAGCACACGGGCCTCACCATTTCGTCTCCATCGAAATACAGCCGCCGCGGCTGGGATTCGTTACCGCGGCCCTCGGATCATCAGTCGAGTACGATAGCCACTAGATCGCCGTGGCGTGGATGGACAAGTTAGAGAGGAGGCAATGGCGGGCCTTCCCTACAAAATATGTCCTCAGAAACAGGCTGTCCAGAATGTGGGGTGTCGTTCCTAGCCTGAAAACCCCGCCGGCCCAAGTGCATCGTTGTAGTTCAGTTGCTCTATCCCGCAACAGCAGCGGAGATTGACATGGCAAAGCATCTTCCTCCAATACCACGGCTGCAGCGGCGCTCGCACCTTTGCCTCGTGCAGGACAACAGGTTTCAACGACGGTGGGAACTATGGAAGCAGATGAGCCATATTTCATCTTGCAGCTGGTTGGGGCTTTAGTGGACAAGGCGTAGCCCCCGGTCCTGGCTGCGTTCTCTGCGCTGATTCAGTTACACATTTAAGTGACAAGGCCGAGATTCATCTGTCATATATGTTAGCCGGAAGAGGGTTGTGGCCCGTTTCCAGCAAGGTCTTGAAGTTTTCTGGAAACGAGATGGCGTCATCCCCATTCTCATGCCTGGCAAGCATCCCACGGACCTTATCTTCTATCGCCCGATTGCTCTTCTCGTTTGCGTGGGAAAGCTTATATGGTACTGGCGAGCCCTTACCGGTTGGTGCTGAAGAAGAATGGCTACAAGGCTCCCGTGCAGGAGCCGATACGTCAGTAAAATTTATATTCCTTTGTCGGCGACCATCTGTGTGTCCACGAAGGAATATCTGCCTTCAGCAATTTGAAGGGTTCCGAAAGGGCCGCGGCAGCATCGACAAAGTGAATAATAGTCTGATCAAGCTCGTACAACTCGCCAAATCTGCACGCAACATCACTATTGGCGTATTCCTGGCCATGAGATGCGTTCGACAACGTAAACCACAAAGCTATTCCACACACGCTGCGAAGTCTCTAGGAGTCAGCGGTCGTATGTACCGCTGGATCTCGGACTAGCTGGCTGATTATTGAGGCTACATGTCAACAAAAGCAGGTAGCACAGCCCTGCGCATAGTGCGTCGAGGAGTTCGCCAGGCCGGTGTTCTAATTCGAACTTATTCATCTTCCTTATTAAACGGGACGAGTTCACTCCTACGTCGATTGAAATCTCTGTATATGCAGGTGGTATCTGTGTATGGTGCTGTAGTCGCAACAGACATGTCCTGCGAGCAAGGTTACAGAAGGCTGTTAATTGTATAAACAAATTTCTACTCATCCGAGGTCTAACGATGTAACCAGAAAAATGAGCCGTCATTGTTTTTACCAGGCGTGATGTCTCGCACTGCACGCTCTACGTTACGCACTCTCCCCTTCACTATGTGTCAAATCACAAGTTCCTGGGAGTGGCAATCGACAGGTTAATGACGTAAATACCCCACGTTGGATTCTTGAAGAAAAAAATGGCTCATATGTGAGCGTCTTCCGTTTGCTATCAAGCAACTCTGTGGGCTTCTCGGTAAATGCCCTGCTACGCCTGCATACGGCTCCCTGCGAAAGTCTTCTACAATACGGCCTTCCTGCTCCGCAAGAAATCTCCCAAACCAACATATAAGCACTCGCTGGTGCTCACGTTAAAGCCCTCAAGGTGTTCCTTGGACAATCATAAAATACGTTAACTGTGGGAACCCTTGCAGAAAGGAGATACCCGTCGGCTTCAGCGCTTCAGCGCTCCCGGTAACGAGCAACCCTGCTAACACCAGCGCACACGCATACGTCATTTAGAAATTTTATCAAACCGAATAAAAAGAAGAAAGCAATATCCTTACGTCGTTTTCCGGCGTGAATTTATCACCGATATCTTCAAGCTCTCCGTAAGTCAGGTTGAAGCGGTACAACGTGCTGCCATTCGGTGCACCTCTTGGAAGCACGGTGAAATAAATGTCTTCGAGGCGGAAGCCATTTGACATTAGATTTCCAAAGAGCTGATCGAGAAGGTGCTGTTTGTTTTTCGAGCAGTTTGACCATAGAAATCCTTTATAAACATAGAGGAAGACAAAACAGCGATGCAATAGAAATCGTTACAGAAAAAATGCGCTGTGGTAGTTGACAAGAAATGCACAATATAATGTTCGTGTCTTTGGTCTCTTGGATTCCTTTAACGTTTCTTTCTCCTAAAAGCAGACTAATTTCGTGACTGTCATAAACATCAAACCTACAACGCACTCATGACAGATAACGTGCCGTGCATGCCTGATAACCGCATATTCATATAGCTTTGACTATGTAGCATCTGCCATTACAAAACTCTGTGTACATGCCATGCCAACAGATAAGAAAAGTTGTTTTGAAGAAATTGTTTTGGAAAGGAAAAGAGTAATATACCTTGTACGAACACTGTGAATAATGCAACGATTAGCTTCATCCTTTGAATGCAAGCTGAAGTGCTGTACTGGGTGTGTGCGTATGCCCGCAATGCAACGTGCTGAAAGAGGAAGCAACCTTGGAATTCATCTTTCCATACTTCCATAAGAATGAAGGCAATGCACGCACATAGATGCATAGCGTAACAAAACCAGACACGTTTCTTCGTATTTTGCAGACAGCTCCCCTATTTAGCTTCGTTAATTTTTAGTTGCTTTCATTAGTTGCATAAGCACATGAATTTGCGGTCCCTTGAACGAAAGCCTTGACAACTGACCTTTATTAATTCACGTAGTACGTCAGTCTGTCACCATAGCGAGCCGCGGGATGCTTGGTTCTCCTGCAGTATATTGAAATCCTAAGCGCATAGAATTCATCTGTATTGCAAATAGTGATGCAATAAGCGAATAAATTCCGAAGAATGTCACATAGGTGAGGCTTTTCTTCGGTGACCTGTTTTTCTTTCCAAGAGGAGCCGATATATATTCGCAAGCCAAGAACTCTTAAAGAGAATCATTTCTAAGCGCGCCCATCTATCTAGCCACCTGCGTGTTAGCGCCGTGCAGGTTTACAAGTTCGCTTGGCACAGACACCGAAATGAGTGTAATGAGTGGGAAAGTATACTAATCAACGCATGATGAAGGTGACTCATGGTTAACTATACACCACTGACGTAAGGTGCTTGTCATGCACGTCATGATTAGCTGCATTACAGTCACGTGTGGTGCATACTAATGTTAATATTCGTTGCACTGGCTATCAGGGTTTGCTGGAGGGAAGTGCACCTTCTCACAAAAACCAGTGATTCGGTTATCCGACTCTCAAGAAACGAATAGCTAGGATACCCATTTGAAATGACCATGCAGTTTGCCAGATATACATATTTGGGGTGAGGGGTATTTATGTTCAGAAAAACAGGTCAGGTGTGTCTTTACGTCGCTGTACTTTAACAAATCTTACGTATAGAGATCAATATAATGTGTACGTATCACAAACAGAACATTGCGTTAACCAATCTGTATGCTGGCTAACGTAAAAACACCGGTGAGTTGAAAAACGTACATACTAAACGTTCCAGAGGCTTTCTTAGTCCTTTGAATGCCCTGCACTGCAAAATAAACGTTCGTGCTTGGTGCGTGAAGAGCTCTTTGCGTCTGAGTCTAAGAAGCCGGTGGAGCAATCCCCACAAACGAACGCTAAATATAGATCTGCCTCGATACAATGACCGAAAAACCAGCCAGTGACGGCCGGTCTTAGGTGCAGACTGTCAGTCGGATGGCTGTCTCAAAATGTTGGCATGGGCCGCTCAGTCAAAGGGCGCGCATTTTGAATCCGCAGGCGCTAGCGCATTTGGCAACCGAAGATGCGTGCCATTGGCTGCGCCCCTGTGAGACACCACGCCAACTTCCGCTTAGCAACGGCCACCATGCACTCTCGTTACTCTCATTCTCAGGGCTACGGCAGTTAACATAGGTCGAGGCTTCGCGGTGTGCCGTCGGCGCTCTTTCTGTTTTGCTCGCGTCGCTACTGCCATAGTCAGGAACGTCAACGCCCGCCACCGACACTCCTGGCTCTGCCAGTGACGTCGGCAAGCATCGTCAGCGTGTATTTTACACACATCTCATCGCATTCCCTCGTGACGAAGAGTAATATTCATTTTTAAATTGGTGTTGCAAAACCCCGTAACCAGTGTTGCCGACGTATCCCAGCCGCGGCGGCTGCATTTCGATGGAGACGAAATGTAGAGGCCCATGTACCATGCGATGTCACCTTACAGAACCGCAGGTGGTCGAAATTTGCGGAACCCTCCACTACGCCGTCTCTCATAATCATGGCGTCGTTTACGAACGCGAAGCCCCAGAAATCAATCAATCAATATTGCCGACTTCCCTGCACGTGCAGGAGAGGTGACCGCGAAGATCGAGAAAATCCGCTGTAAGAATTTCCACTGACTTTCCAGCCAAGCCACTGCAAGTTTGTCCACTTCGAATACCGCTTTCTATCGCGACACAAAAGGGAAATGGATGAATCACGGTAAAGAGTCTCTTTAAACGACCTCCGTATTTTTACCCTTGACTTGTTCAGTGACCGAAAATTCTTCATCATTATAGTTATGCACCATGAGTGCAAATTCTTCCATTTATATCAGTGTAAATCCTTCCATTTATAGAGTCAACTTTTTCCCGAAAGGCTTTGTGTTAAACTGCGTCCATTCATGCACAAATCTTTTGCGCTGTGTCAGCATCTTCAATTGCATACTATGAGATGCACGCATTCATATCGCCAGGCTTGCTGAACGCACATCTCTAAGCATATGAAGGTACAGCCAACCCCTCATCACCCTCAAACCCCTCAAAGAAATCACAACGCCCACGAGTACACAAGTGTGTTAATATTTCCTTTTCCGTATTTGATGACTAACAAGGTTCCTATTCTGAGCTAAGGCTACCTCCCTCCATCGTGGACCATAAAATATGCTGGAAATAATTATCCTCGAAATTATAGTGGCAGCAATAATATCAATGTCAGTGACATGTTTTTCGCGCGTGGTCACATGCTCTCAGCAGCCTTTGGCTCGTCATGTAAAATCAAAAGTAGGCAGCCTCCTACCACGTGTACCCAGCTAACCAGTGAAGCGCGTTTGATAAAATAATAAATATAAAATACTTGCCCGTATGCAGATGGAGACTGTCCACTCGTAATGGTGTAATCTTTTGTAAGAGCTGAAATAAACGCAGCATCGGCGATAACAATAGGCTTGACCAGCAAAGTGAAGACGGTGTCTTCAGCGTGCCACACGCAGGCGAAGTCTCCATATATAGCAAACTGCTGCTTAAGGGCGAGGCATTTGCAAGGTTATTTTGACTGCGCTTCGACGTCATCGTTAACTAGGTGTGCGGGCACTCCCCAATAATTACGACTTTTAAATGCCAGGATTTACTATATGTAAGCGCAAAACAAACGCTTTGTGAAATGTCGCAGCTTGCCCGAATCAGTTGCCGAGGTTGTACTTCAGCGTGTAGGTATCTTGGAAGCCTGGGTTAACAGCGGATTCACAGTAAAGCCCATTGCCATTCAATTGATTTGATTTGTGTGGTTTAACGTCCCAAAACCAGCTGTGATTATGAGACGCCGTAGTGGAGGTCTCCGGAAATATCGACCACCTGGGGTTCTTTAACGTGCACTGACATCGCACAGCACAGGGGCCTCAACATTTCGCTTCCATTGAAATGCAGCCGCGGCGGCCGGGATTTGATCCCGCGACCTTTGGGACTGCAGCCGACTACCGTAGCCACTAGACCACCGTGGCGGGGCCCATTGCCATTTAAGCAAGTAAACCGCTGTTCCACTTATGTGGTGCCAACGAACATTTGTGTTTGTTTACTACAATCAAACGAAACTCTTACGCGATTTCTTATGAGGAAATACAAAGGCTCATTAGTAGAAAGCGGTGCGCGATTTATGCCCAACCTTGCGGTATCACAGTACTTTCCAGGAGGGTCGCAGAGTGAAACTCACAAACTCTAGGATCTACGTTCTCTCTCATTTAGCTTTGGCTGTGCGCCTTGGAGAAATAATGTTTCAATTATGTGGTGAGCACTTCGAAACTAGCATTAGCTCAAATTTGTTTTTAAATGTCCTAATGACTTCAAAATTTTGACCAAAGGATGCGGATTTGACCTCGGCCGTGGCGGGCGCATTTATGTAGAGATGAAATGCTAGAGGCTTCTTGCTAAGTTTTAGACGCACGTTAAAAAGATTGTACGCAGCTGTCGCTATATCACGCAAGGCCAGATCACAGCGAACCTGGCCTATCATCCTCATCGTCCTCTTCTTATTCTTCTGCGAAATCATCATATGCAGCACCATCACCTTCATCGCCCCGCGACGTTGGTGTGGTTGTTATGGCACTCGGCTGCTGATCCGAAGGTCGCGGGATCGAATCCCGGCCGCGGCGGCTGCATTTCGATGGAGGCGAAATGTTGAGGCCCGTGTGCTGTGCGATGTCAGCGGACGTTAGAGAACCCCAGGTTCTCACAACCAGAGCTGTTTTCGGGACGCAGAACCGCATAAATCAATCACCAATATTCACATTCACCATTGTTATTAGCATGTTCTTCTTCGTCATCCTCACGTACTTCATCATCGACACCATCTGCATCATCATCGCCACCATCGGATCCTAACTAAGGGCAAGATGATCATCATTATAATCATAATCTTCTTCATCCTTGTCATCTTCTTCATCTTCAGCTTCTTGCACTTCTTCCGTAATGTCGTTGCGCCATCATATTCCGTTATATAGCATGATGTCGAGGCCATGCGTGGTTATGCTCTTAGGTGTAGCGCCGCTTGGTTGGTAGGCAAAATCATTTTAAGGTCATAATCTGGGACAGGACACACATATTTCATGATAGGACAGACTTTGGCTATAGCTGAAGCAGCTTCGCCGCTAAAAACTGCCGGTGGTCGAAATTCCCGGAGCCTCTACCCCGTCGAACCTCATGGTCATATCGTGATTTTGGCACGTGAAGACCAAGCAATTATTGCAAAACATTACAGAAAATATGGGTAGAAGGATGAAAACGTCACCATGACGTGCTCGATAAGGAGACATCGCAAATATGCTGCGGCGTTTCTAAAAAAACAATATGCAATAAACTTGCCTCTGCATGGAAGAGTTAGATATAAAGTAATACACAAGCCATGAAGGCTCAACTTTCAAAGTACACAATTTACTTCGCACAGCGAAAACACTCTTAGAGAAACTCCTCCAATAAAATATACTATTCCCAGTGCGCTGTGTACTCAGTTTGCAATATCGAACTGCGCTCTGGTTTCAGGAATGGCATTTAAATTGGTCTCGCTGTTGACACCGAGCCCCATGGAAGTTAACTTCCTTGACTTTCTTTTAGGCTTACAGTAAACATTGCGGCCTGTTTTCGCGGAACAGCTTACAATAGCATGACTCGATGTATGCGACCGCCGCTGGCATTTCGTTGCAAGAAGCTCAGCAGACGACCTCCTGTGTAAAGAACAGTGAGTAGTTCACTGACGCACAATATATAGAAATGAACATAGAAGCTGTTACGCATACACAGTTGCATTTGTTTTGATTTTAGTGTTCTTCATTTTAGCGTTAGTTATAATTATTAAGTCAGTTGAGGCGTATGCCAGCACGTACACCTTTAGTATATTATCGGGCCCGTAGATACACTAATGGTGGGCTCATAAATTGCACAGTGACATTTCCAACATAGTAGGAGTTCGGTCACACTGTCTTTTATACATGTGCTGTTGGCCTTATCGGAGGAACATAAGTGGATTCAACAACACCAATTCACTGACGAATGTTGTAGTAGTAAACAAGATATAAGTGGTTGCTTGACGTAAAGACCTATAGTTGGCTTATTTTCACTAAGTTCTCCAATAACGCATGACAAAACATTTGATGAAAGATGCCGTAGACACTGTCGATCATTGTGGTTAGACCTTAGTGAATTTAGCTTTGAGTAGAGCTCGGCCCTGTATCGCGCATTTCCCTACACTAATTTATCCCCAGGTCTTACTGCAAGAATGAATGACTACGTTCATGCATATTTCATTATTTTCACAAAATAAAGCATCTTTAAATATTCCCATACACAACAGCTGCAGGGTATGCTGATATCCGAAGCAGTAGGGATGCGTAGCCGACCATACAATGCCCTGCTAATTCGGAACTTTGCGAGTTTGAGAGTGACGCTAATACACTTTATACTTATGCTGTCTAAAACAGAAACATGTTCTCGCGCGACGATGCCTGCATAACTATCTGAATTTCTGAAGCAGCAGTAGCTTACTATGTTGTAGAAAGAGCAATTGCTACAGCATTTGTTTTACGAGTGTTAGCAATACTTGTATTCAGCATAGTTATAAAAAATTGTTGTTCGTTGGGAGCACACCCTTGGATGTAAATACCTCTCGGCGTTCTTTATCTAGAGGCACGTGTAGATAGATATTATCTGAGAACTTAGCGTCTAATGTAGTGCCTATTCTGGTGTCCTTGTTTATCATGCCATATTTTTCCGATGTTCTTGAATTAAATCCTAAATTTCAGCTGTGTTCTACCAGCTGTGGTATATAGCTTATCGTTCGAGGTGTTGGCTTGGGAAGTTCGAAGACTCATGCCGTACCCGGTCCATGTGGTCAAAATTCTTCCGGAGCCCTGGAATTACGGGGCGTTTCTCATATTCATAGCTTGCTTTCGCACGTAAAACTCCACAAGTTATTGCTGTCAAGTGTGTGCTGGCAAGAGCGTACGCACGTAGTGTCGCGAACACTCAGCAGTACGTGTTACTTACAGGGAGACTAAAGGGAAAATGTGAAGTAGTTTGCAAAGATAAGTTATATTTAGAGAATTTAATTGTTCATATCGCAATTTCGGGTTCAACATGAAAAGAGAAAACGAACGTCAACACTTTAGTTTCGAAATTCGACCCGTCACTTCCGCCTCATGATGTCAGAACGCCAATTTCATTTTTTCGTATTCTTCCCGAATTCGATTCACCAAATGTTCTGAAACTCCCCACGTTAAAGGGCCACTCCGGAGATTTTTCAGCGTCCACTGATCGCCATCAAAATTTCAGTGTACGTTCCCTTCGGTACTACAATAATTTATGCCAAGCCAGGTGGGTGCAAGACATTTAGTTTTCTTGAAAACGAATTTGAAATAATTTTAGTGGATTTCCACGTGAGCCACCCTGTGCTTTTGACGTCATTACCTGCAACACTCCTACCCGAGCAGGTGGGCCTTATAATGCAAAACGGCGGTACTTCAGCGCTTGAATCCTCGCTGTCGAGTTCAGAAGAGTTCAATGCATCGTTGGATGACGTCGCCACTTTCATTTTTTCTGGCACCAGCTCCACATTTCTGATGGCGGGGAGGCTGTGACGTCATCGCATACTTTGCACGAAGCGTCTCCTGGTTTCGGTTTCCGTTTGAACACATCGTTCATTCGGTTATTTAAAATTATTGGTGAGTTTCTGAGTAAATTGAATGACCCTGGCTGCTTCAGGACTATTAATACTATTGGCAAATAGCTACATCAGAATATGGTCGATATACTGCCGGAGTTGCCCTTTCAGTCTCCGACCTCCTCAGATCAGAATGCATGTACTTCTTACCTAAATATAGTCACGTAGGCCTTAGCGGACGCAGTCAAAGGTCTGCGGCGTCACCCATGTTGGTGCTGAAATTTCAAAGTGGTGTAGCCACCCGCATTTTCTTTTTCTCCCTAGTTGCACCTAGCTGCAACTAGTTTCGTGCTCACCTAGTTACATCTAGCTTCCTCAGCTTTAGAGCTCGTTGCCCTGAACGGCCATTGACACAGCAACCAGTTTCGCCGTCGTAAAGCATATCCCACGTGGCATGGCATTGCAATAGTTGGACATTTAAATGGACTGCCTACCGCTGGGAAAAATTTTTGAGATTGCGTTAAAAATGGGCAGATCGTGCATCACACTTACGGGAACGAGCACGCTTTCACCCCACAAAAAAGGAATTATGTTTTCAATTTCGCTACGAAAGTGGTGCAAGAAACGCCGCTGACGACACCCAACAGCATGTTTGTCAATTTCCAAGTGTACGAGAACCAGCCGACGGAGGCATACATATTCTTCTGAAGAACAATTATGTATGTCTTACAAACGTTCTTCACCTTATGGGACGCCTCTTTATAGCGTGCAAGATCAATTCGTTCTTTTTTTCGCTGCTTTCGGGGTGGCGCATGAGGCGCTGCCTTCAAAATCTTCTGCCTGTACGGGCGCGTAGTACTCGCTCGTACTGGCGCTCTTTGGCCACCTCTGGCCCTTGCGCCAATAAACCCCACTAATCATCAGTACTCGCTCGTCATGCATGCTGCGCTGCATGTCCGAGGCGCGCCCCGCGCGCCGAATTTCCCTCGCAGGTTTTCTGCAAGTTGTCTGTAAAACTATAAAAGAAGTATAATATAATCAAACGATGATTCTCTCTCTTTCTTTAAACACGTTCTATTTCGCGAACACGCGGAAAGTCATAACGGTTTGAGCCTTATTGACAACAGGTTCCAATTGACTCCTTTGACCTATTAGGGAAGCGATTTTTACCCGTTAAACGCTGTCGTGGCTTTCTTTCGTGGGTTAGGTTGCCGGAGCCTCCTTTTACAACAGCGGCAGTGGAACTACGCCCGTCCCACGCTTCTGCTGCACGACAAGTGGCACGACATGCCTCACGGTTGTAGCCCGCTTTTCGAATGGACGCCGATCGATTCTTCCGTACATCTACAACTCAGGGTAATGGCATGGGTAGAGACTGATGAAGCGCAGCGCGTGTTCGTGCACGCAGATCTATCCGGCTCCGGAGAGCTTAGTGCTGTCGCCACAGCGGAGCTGACGTGTGCAGGTTACTGTGCGTCCTAGAGTATTACGAGTTCAAAGTCAATTCTTCAGTAGTGTTAGAAAGAAGTGCTTGATGCACAAAAGGTCAATCATTGCTTGATGGGAGGAACGACTCAAGAAATCGTAAGCAGGACGATGGGATGGACGCCGTAGTAGAACGATTTTGGCTCTTTTTGGCCGACCTTCACATGAATCCAAGCGCACGAAGTAGTCATGCCCTACGACATTACAGACGCGCTTCTCACGGTCTGAATTCGAACTGGTCATTTGGCTGATGTAGCACAAATCACAGTCACAGTAAATGGTATATTTATCGTAGGAGCATGTCTGCGGAGTAGAACACTCACATTTGGCCTCACATTGCTCTGGACGGTTGTCTTAAGGCTATGGCTAAGCTTGGACACATTGCACAGCGGAGCTGTATATGACAGACACGCTCCTCAATTTCGCAGCGTCCGAATATAAAAACACCTCGTGCCACCCAGGCAGTGGTGGCAGAGCTACTGTGTGTGTGTGTGTGTGTGTGTGTGTGTGTGTGTGTGTGTGTGTGTGTGTGTGTGTGTGTGTGTGTGTGTGTGTGTGTGTGTGTGTGTGTGTGTGTGTGTGTGTGTGTGTGTGTGAGTGCGCGCGCGTTTCCGCCATGAGCAAAAGTTCTGGGCCGATGCCGGATATTGTGCGGAAGGCTTCAACACTCTGCTGCTTTTAATTTAATAATAATAATAATAATAATAATAATAATAACACAAAGACGACTTAGTACACAGAAATTCGTGGCCACACCAGTGACTCGACAAATCAACAAAGGTCGTGTTTAGATGGAATGGAACGTTTATATGGAACATAAGCATAACGTTCGATATTGTATGGTCGTGAAGGCTGAGCAGGCATTCAACATTGACGAAGTCATTATGCCGGCCCAGCCCTGATACAGTAAGTCGATAAAGCCAGAAAACGGCAGCATAGCGCATAAACCGGGTGAAAACTTTTCCTCGTGAGGGTATCGCTAGCTTAATTAATAAAACCATTTGGCTAGCGGGACCTGGCCGACAGTTTGTCGTGTTCACGGAATCAGCATCTCACAGATGCTTGTTACATTACTTGTGTTCTGTGAAAGGAACACCTCACGTCGTAATACGTGAGTAATCTGATGGGGCTATCCGTCTGAATCTGATTACGTGATCGGCCATGACGCATTACTTCTCAAGTTCATGCTGCTTCACGTGGCAACGCAATCAGTGCTGCGCTGCAATTATAAGACTCTTTTTTTTTTTTTTGCTTTCAAGGTTCACAGCCCTTTCAACAAAGCAAAGCATTCTCGAAGACCTGCTAACGCATAGCCAGTAACGTGATTGCGGCACTTAGGTTTCAGTCTCGTGTACAGGCCATACACAAAGGCGTCTTTTCTATTGGTCACTACAAGCGCAGCTCCTCTCCGTTACCAGAGGCATATCCGCCCTTAACAACAACGATTACCGAAAGAGCTGCGGCTTAGGCGCCGTGTTTTTTCAGTGGGGCGCGTACATTTGCCATAGACGTGGTTGCGTACTCATCGTGAGCACGCACGGCCTTCTATGGGGTGGCTACGCTGAAAGTTCTATGACTCACTGGCGTGTGTGTATATAAGGAACATGCCTTGGAGGTTGGCCGCTGGCTTCGCGGTCAGCGACGTTATGCGGGCGGCAGCACGCGATATTGTGTTGCTCAAAGCAGAGAATGCCAAGCCATGCGACCCCTTTCCACTCTCCAGGGGAATAGGGTGCCCAGTGGTGTGGCCTACGTTTCGACCAGTAACGTCGAGGCAGGCGCGCGGTACCCCGGTGGCACGGCAGCTCTTTGGGGTCGGGGACAGCGCGGCGTTCCTCTAAGCTGGACGCTCAAAAGCGTGAAGTGGGTCATTGGGGTACAGATGATTATGCCTTATGTACCGGGCGGTTTATGGAGGGAAAATTGACGTGTACGTGTGGAAGACCTTACGCAGCAAATAACTGCCGCTCGAAGCTTTCCCTTTGAACATTCCTTGAAGCCTGTAGTCAAAGACACTCAAGGCAACGTACTACAAGAAATAACACGGAATCTGAGCGAACATAGCTACTCCTTTAATGCTTTAGCCAGGCAATAACGTTTAACGTGCAGCAGAACAACCAACGCAGATTACGAATCGATGAGTGATAAATATATACTTTCACGTATTCGGCCTTTATTTCTCTTTTTCAGATGCTCCGTCGTTGAATCAGCAAAGATGGATTGTTGCGGGCCGCCCACCAGGGCCCCTTCAACTGCTGTAAGTGAACTATTTATATTTGTTTCCTTTTTATGTACCTAAGCAATGAGATGAAACCGTGCTATGAGCGCTGTAAATGCATGCGTTAGTTGTCGAGGATGATAATATAAGAGTGTCTTTTTGAACAAGAGAGAGAGAGAGAGATTGAGAAAGGCAGGGAGAGTAACTAGAAGAGAAATCTAGTTTGCTACCCTGCACTGGGTAAGTGGTAAGGGGAGGTAGAATAGTTATAAGGAAAATAATTAGAGAGAGAGAAAGTTAAGCTGCCACTCAACACGCAGACATGGCAGTCATTCTATGAGCCCTGTAGCTCGCAGAAATTTCAGCCGCACCTTCGCGGCTCCCTGATTTGAGTCTTGCTTGTTCCTGCATTCCAGACAGCGGGTGGTCGTCGAGGCGAGCGAATTGTGCTGCGGGAGTTCATTTCTGTAGCGAGAACATTGACAGAGTTTGTGTGCGATGGTTTCCTCGTGGTCATAACGGTCACAGGCAGCACTGTCTACCATTCGGATGTTTGTAAACGGTACATGGACAGCTTTCGATAAATGAACGCTGTTTCTAAACGATACATCAAGCCATCAGCGGCAGGGAAGAGTTGTATCGCATCGGTGTAGTCTAGAAGGAATTTGAAATTGAAGTGACGGGTGTAGGCGGTGAAAGTGTGTATGAAAAACACCAGGCGTATTCCACACTGCGTGTGTGACAGCATTTGCCAAAGAGGGAACCTTTTGATCGAGATGGCTACCAGTAGTCACTTAGGCTGTCCCTGTCGTTGCCATCATCTATTGTTGCATACCTCACAGTCTAGCATGAGGTTTTTTTGTGTTGTGTTCCACTTTCTACTTTCATAATATGCTGCTGTCTAGAAGTGTATTGAATGTGCAAACGGTAAACGTAACTGTTACTTTGTAACTTTCACGGCTTTGCACGGTTATAAATCTACAAATGTAACGGATACCCTCCCATGTTCCCTCAGTACTGTAAACGTACCTTGCTTATATTGTCCCGCACACTTCAAGGAACGCACAAGTTAATTAGTTTAGCTAGGCAAACTTATTTCTTACGCACAACAAAAGTTAAAGTGTTTTGCTGGTCCTGCAAGAACACTGCCTCTCTGTGTATTTCCACACCTGTCCTTCATTTCTTCGCATAACGAGCGGTTGGCGCACACCTCAGTTGACCGAAGCCAAGGAAGCACATTTTACCCACAGTTTTCCTCCACTATTTCGAACGAAGTCACTAAGCAACTGGGATGGCGCTGGAAATGGCCAATGCACGTAACGTGAATGTAGCCTCAAGGACTATCAAGTGCTGATTATGTAGTTCCATCTAGCTTAAAGTTCAATGCTTCTGGATCATACACGTCTTTCTCAGGTGATCTCGCGTAATGATCCCGGCATTCCAATAAAGTGTATCGAGTAGCTTCGGCACTTTTCATGAATTGATATGCATACGCCCTTTTTATGCGAATATTTACTATGATGTACCGTCGTCACAGGCTGCCAAATCACCGTGCAAGTAGCAAAGCGTTTCTCGTTCTGTTACGCATTTTTCGTCTTCCAGCTTCATATAGCTGCCTTTATGGATCTTGACGGTCTTTTCTTTTCATCCTTTATATCTTACTTACCGTCACAGCTTCCCTTTCTTATGACACCTTGTTTTCTATGTAAAACGTAAAGTGTACTGTACCTGTTTGTCAAATTGCTAAAAGCTTCCTTGCTAAAAGCTTCGTGTTGGCGTCTTTCAAGTGTATTTGCTCGCGCACTCCAGTCATCCATTGACGCGCATCCATAATCCTAAGTATCTCTTCAAAAGTAATTTTGAACGTGGTTCCCTCATTTCAAATCAAGCCCAATTCCCACTCTCCGTAAAACCCCCTGTGAAATCTGAAGCCTTTCGAAAGCGGAGAAACGAAGTACAAGCTTGACTGGTGATTTCCGTTTCAAAAGGAACTGTAGACCACGGGCTTCCATAAATGCTACTGCTCGCTTCTGGCTTGCCGCAAATGTTTATTATGGTGGTCTTTGATATGCAAAATAAGTAAAGATTCCTGGATCATTTGCAGCCATTTATTGCTGTCGACCATTTGGTGACCCATTCATAATGGCGTATGAATACTACGATCGACTATGACCGTTACATTTATTATAAAAGGCAGCTGGTGAACATAAACACGCTTTACACAACACGCTTTCACGTAAATCGTGGGTGGCAACTACTAAGAGCTGTAGGCAGTGACAAATGAAGCTGAAGTTAAAGAAAGGCCTCATATTGGCACAGCGCAATTATCGTAGTGCAATTTCGTGATGTGTGAATTCGTGATCCTTCCTCATTTTATTTCAAGGCATGGTTTTAATTTTCGTATAATTAAAAACGAAAGTCTACATTGATGAAAACTAAATGGATCTTACTTTTATAAAGGAAAAACAATATTTATAAACACAGAACAGCCGTTACTTTTTCAAAAGCCCTCGCTCATTTCGGTGTCCTTTGCCAGTTCCGACGCGCGTTGCTCAGTGGGCAGAGTTTCACCGTCAATACGAAGATGTTGGTGCAGCGGCCGACCACGCAGGTGCCCACGTACGGGCAATTTCCGGGGAACATTTGTCGGCTCGTGTAATAGCTCTCTGAGCGCACTTATATCCTGATAAGCACTTACTATATGTCGATGGCTTCGGAGCGTCCATATCGAAAGTTTCCAGGAGTGACTCACGGAAGGGTTTGATGACAGGATTGCCCCGGCGCGACTGGTCTTTCGTGGCAGGACAGTAAAGCGGCCGCACAGCTGTGGGCATGGGTGGCGGTGTGGCAAATGCTGTTGTTTCTCGTCCACAGATGAACAGCAGTGCAACCAACGAAGTAGAGTTTTGCCCCATCGTTCAAAGAATATTCAGCAGAATCGCTAATCTCATTTTAACATGTTATCCGCTTACATAAGCACATGAAATGGAGGAATGAAATATTTGAGGAGATGATGGAATTCGAGTGTCCTGGATAGCACACCGGGAGCAGTCAGCGCGAGAGGAGCTCAGTGTAAGGGAGTGACTGCCTCCGCCGCCGGAGAGTGTGAGAGAGGACCATAAAAAGCTTCGCTGCTGTGGAACTTGAGGAAGCGCGTTGCACCCGCAACTCTTCGTACGCCGGAGAAGTGCCGTGGGCATGGCCCGTCGGAGGAGAAATCGTGCGCTGGGTGAGGCAATGGCGCCATCTCAGGCGCATCGCAGCTACGGGCCGGAAACAGGAGCACGCGACGGAAGGAGACGGTCGTCGACAAAGCGAGACCTTCAAGCGCTAGGCGGTTTAAAATTGCTGAAGTGGAAGCCGCCTATATACGCGTCAACTGAGAAGCGTGAAGCCTCGGTGGCAGTGGCAAAGAAAGAGCCGTGCGCGGAGGCTATCGTGCTTGTTCGCGCTGTCTATGAAGTCGTTCGCGTTTAGAAAACGAGGAAATAGAAGCAGTTCTGGTCACGAGCGTTTATTTTTCACGTGTCAGTAGGCAAGTGGCATGGATAGCAGGCAAACTATCCGCACAAATGTTAAGGAGAGTTTTGGGACGAGACGACCCGCACATGTCCTTCCAGCAGAAGTGAAATCAGCAGTTGCCGTTATCTGCCACGGAAACATAGCCATGCGAGATTGTGCCCGTTCATGAGATCGCGTGCGTCTGTGTTAATGTAAAACCTACGCTAATTCTTAATGAAACCATTGTTTCCAATTAAACTAATGCCTCCTGGTGAGGGCACATGTCTTGATCATTAATTAAAAGTGCAGCTTGATCCCACGCATTGTGGGAATCAGTGTCACGCGAAGCAGTCAGCCATGAGATCGCCTATGACGAATCGTGTGGCATTCAGCGAAGGGTTACGAGTGGGATCAAC
>JABSTT010003405.1:0-29436 GCA_013339685.2 Hyalomma asiaticum | reverse complement strand
GCTCCTCTTAATCTAACATTGTCACGCGTCAGGCGTCAGTCGTCAGGCGTAACCCGCGTGCCTCCCGGCACGCGCTCAAGAAAAAAAAGCGCTCGCCCTCGGCGCGTGCACTCGGCGCGTGCCTCTGCTGTCTTGTGAGAGAGAGACAGAGAGAGAGCGAAAGGCGCGCTTTATCTATGGAAACGCTCTTTCTTAGAGGAGGGCATGCATGCGCCACGAGAACGAGACTTGGAAACAACTTGGGAACAAAATTTTCAAAGCATACTGACAGGCGGCAATGGCAGTGACACTGCCTGGGCTCACTAAAAAGCCGCACGAGACCCAGTTGCATAGGTAAAAGCAGTTTCAAAAAATGTGTGAAAGTAAGGCAAAATCGGAGAAATACACAGGCCCATCCAATCCATGAAGACGGTTCAAAAACGTAGCAATGGACGTTTCTAACAGCCGGCATTGAACGCAAACACTC
Source organism: Hyalomma asiaticum (assembly GCA_013339685.2). Lineage (NCBI taxonomy): Eukaryota > Metazoa > Arthropoda > Arachnida > Ixodida > Ixodidae > Hyalomma > Hyalomma asiaticum. The sequence continues at coordinate 28,970 of JABSTT010003405.1, read as the reverse complement.
TCCACATGTCGGTGTCCCTACAACAAAACAGACAAGTCATTCGTATGGTTCACCTATATTCGTCTCTCGCAAGCGTTCCATGTCGCGTACCGAGTATGAACCTTGCCATGACGGCTAGAAGGTCCTTGTGCGACCTCACGACCTCAGGACGCTGCCTCTTCCTCAGGAGTACGCATAATTTCGCCTCCACCGACACGACAAGTGCAATGGCTAGCGTGCGCTGTCTGCTATCTTAGCTCTTTACGCGGCTAGGTGCGCTTACATTGGTTCATTACAGTTCAAATATATCTGCAACGAAAGTGAGAATTTCCCGGTCTTCCCGGTCTTTTGTACCGAAGACTCCCTCAAGATTTTTATAAGCAAGATATATAAATCTTATACATAGCCTGGTATTTTAGAAAAAGTTTGTATATAACGCCCATAGCATTTTGCTCATCGGTTGTGTTACAATCGTCCGTAGAATGCATTCCTGCTTTTCCCATAAATACCCTTCCTGTAAGCGTGGGTTATGGCCCAATGTTCGTGAAGCTTCGCCGCCGACCGCTATATCCTGGGTTGTAGTGCCGCCACGTCAAGATGATTAATTATTTTACTTCTTTATTCTCAGCTGCGTGACGAATACCACTGCTACAATTAGCACGAGTACTACCACTGTGACTACTGCTACGACCACTGCTACTACTACGACAGTTGTGTGTTAAAACGGCTTCCGTTGTAAAAATCGCGTCTGTAAGGTCTCAAAAACATCGATGTAAAAAAGTGATAAGGGCGCTTCGCATCGTCTTGATGGTTGAGTGTCGCCAGACGCAGGCACAACTTGATTAGGTCTATTTTCTTTGGGTTGATTTGTGGGATTTAACGTCCCAAGACCAGCTCTGATTATGAGGGACGCCGTAGTGGAGGGCTCCGGAAATTTCGACCACCTGGGGCTCTTTAACATGCACTGACATCGCACGGGACACGGGACGGGCCTCAACATTTCGCCTCCATCGAAATGCAGCCGCTACGGCCGGGATTCGATTCCGCGACCTTCGGATTTGCAGCCGAGTGCCACAACCACTAGGCTACCGTGGCGGGGATATTTTCTTTGGTAACTCACACGGAATTGTGAAGTTCACACAGTCGAGCAGGAACGGTCAGTTTACGACAACTTGAGCAAGGTTTAAAACAAATGCCAAAAGAACGGAATTATGTTCGTAGTGGAGGGATAGCAATGACAGTATTCCAAAAGTAAGCACGCGAGCTCCGGGGCGTATTCTGACGAAGTGATGGATGCACTCGTATATACCTGGATAGATATATAATCCTGCTTCTGCTGAATCGCGTCAGTACTGGAATAAGAAATGCCATATCATATTGCAGGAGCATACCAAGATTGAGGAACACATATTTAGGTGTACAAAATGCCTAATGGCGCACAGGATTTCACGAAACTGATATTCTGCAAACGTGCTCAGAGAACAAACACTCCCAAACAGTACGCTTAGCGCTAGCAGAAAAATGTCAAAGAAAACGGAAAGGTCGTTGATTTCGCAAAGCTCCCATGTCAAGACAGATTAGACAGTGTTTCAAAATGGCACGCTAGGCTTTTTGCAAATAACTCTCGTGACATTGGCCTTTGAAACAGTCACAGCAAGTTTAATTGCTCTTGCGCTGTTCAGAAGAACGCATACCGGATGGCAGCAAGCGACAATCGTTACTTATTTCCTCGAATGTCTAAATGTCATGAGCGTGCAAATGAAAAGAATTCCCAATGGAAAAAGAAGCTTCATCAACGAAAAATACAAAGTAGATTAGATTAACGAACCATGTTGCGGGGCTGGTTAGTGAAACATTGTTGCATGAAATATTCAGCGTTACTTTTAGACAGGCATGGGACAGTAAAAAACACATAGAATGAGCGCTACTATAGTCGGGTACAACTTTAGAAGGCAGCGGCATTTTCCCCTCAAAGGCGGATGAACACGAGCCTCCACCAATAGGCGCGCACCTCAGGTGACATCATGAGCCGGACGGCCAGGGACGTCGCCGTCGCGTCGAACTGGGCCGAGTCGCGTCAGCTGTGTGCATCTCCCTTCGTCAGAGTGAATTCGGATTCTTCGTGGTGGTCTGGAATGCCGGACATATTATTGTGAGCTTACGATGCACAATTTATGCCGTGTGCGTTATTCTGAGCCGTGAGCCGGCGAAGAGATTGTAGCGTGTGGTGCCGTCCATCTTGCTCCGTAGCAGACGACGCACAGCGTTGTAGAAGGCATGGCGTTATTTTTCCCTCGCGATAAGGCATGTGATGTAGCATTTCCATCATGACAGTTTTACCAAAGCACTAGTCGAGACACACAAATCTTATTTATACCGACAAATACACGTTTTAGAAGCAGTCACAATTTTTTGAGCGGGACTATTTCTTTAGTCGCGGAGGCAATTGGCTGCTGCGCTTCGGTCATCTGGGCGGGGCCTCTCCTGTCTTCTAAAGTTGTACCCGACTATAGAATGATGTTTCTTGAAAACTACTCTTGTATCCCTTTATAACAAAAGAGGAGGACGAACGCATGCGCAATACGAGAGGAAATATAGATTAAGATGCAAAAAACTGGCAGATCCCACGTGCAGTGGGAATCAAGGAAATGCGAAGCACGCATAAGGAACGTCAAATGGATTTGCATTGTTGTCTCGCTATACCGAGTTTGGTACATATGAAGTTAACAAAACGGCCGCAAGAGCACCGTGACTGTGGCATGTAAACCATGCCGCTCATACACGTATGTCATGATTCTAACGTTATGACTTGTCATTTACGTTCGTCGTGCAGTCGTGTTGTGCCATAGCAATTTTGATATACATCCCTTTAAAGAAACGAGTGGCATGTAGATCATGCCGCTTATGACATGCATGTCACGATTTTCATGTTAAGACCTGTCATATATGATTGTCATGCAGTCATGTTGTGCCAAACCAATTTTCATATACGCTCCGTGCAGTCGAGTTCTCCATGTGCGATATCAGCGCCAGAATGCACTGCCTGGCGGAGAGAAGCAAAATTGGGCAGACTGTGACAGAGAAATACGCGAACGCGATGCGCGTCTCCAACTCTGTAGCAGGAGCGACAGCCCGTCCCACCTTCTTTCGTTTTATTTCCTTTGAGACGCGCGCTCCGAACCTGCGGGGAAACTGTTCCAAAGGGCGACGCCGCGAGCGTTCGTGTGGTTCGCAGCACGCCCGGAAAGCAGCGAAGAAACGTGCGCGTCGCTGTCGCCTCGGTTTCCACCGTGCGCGACTGAGCCGTCCGAAGAGAGCTGCGTAGCGCCCTCTGGTCAGTAGACGGAGCCCATACATCCCATTAACGAAACGGCAGTATAGCGCCAGGACCATGGCATGTAAACCATGCCGGTCATGACACGCGTGTCATGATTATAATGTTATGACCTGTCATTTACGTTCGTCATGCTGTCGTGTTGTGCCATAGCAATTTTGGTATACATCTCATTAACGAAATGCTTGGCATGTAAATCATGCCGCCCATGACATGCATGTTATGCTTTTCATGTTATGACCTGTCATTATGTTCGTCATGCAGTCATATTGTTGCATACCAATTTTCCTACACATCCCACTAACGAAACGGCCAAGAGAGCACAAAGACCGTGGCATGTAAATCATGTCGCTCATGACATGCATGTCATGATTTTCATTTTATGACCTGTCATTTACGTTCATGATGCAGTCATCTTGTGGTATGCCAATTTGCGTGTACGTCCCATTAGCGACGCGTGGCGTGTAAACCATGACATGCATGTCATGACTTTCATGTTATGACCTGTCATTTATGTTCACCGCGCAGTGATATTGTGGCATACCAATTTTTGTATACACCCTATTAACCAGATGACCGGGGGAGCACCAAGACTGTGACATGTAAATCATGCCGCTCATGGCACGCATGTCATGATTTTCATGTTATGACCTGCTATTTATGTTCGTCAGGCAGTCATGTTGTGCCATATTAATTTACGCATACATCCGATTAGCGAAACGGCCAGGAGAGCCCTAAGACCGTGGCATGTAAATCATCCCGCTCATGACATGCATATGATTTTCATGTTATGACCTGTCATTTGTGTTCGTCATGTAGTCATGATGTGGCATGCCAATATTCGTATACATCCGATTAGCGATACGGCCAGGAGAGCACCAAGACCATGGCATGTAAATCATGCCGCTCATGAGATGCATATCATGATTGTCATAAATGACCTGTCATTTATGTTCGTCATGTAGCCATGATGTGGCATACCAGTATTCGTAAACATCCGATTAGCGAAACGGCCAGGAGAGCACCAAGACCGTGGCATGTAAATCATGCCGCTCATGACATGCACGTCATGATTTTCATGTTATGACCTGCCATTTATGTTCGTCATGTAGTCATGATGTGGCATACCAGTTTTCGTAAACATCCGATTAGCGAAACGGCCCGGAGAGCACCAAGACCGTGGCATGTAAATCATGTCGCTCACGACATGCATGTCATGATTTTCATGTTATGACCTGTCATTTATGTTCGTCATGTAGTCATGATGTGGCATACAAATTTCCGTAAACATACGATTAGCGAAACGGCCAGGAGAGCACAAAATCGTAGGCGGCTAGATAGATAGATAGATAGATAGATAGATAGATAGATAGATAGATAGATAGATAGATAGATAGATAGATAGATAGATAGATAGATAGATAGATAGATAGATAGATAGATAGATAGATAGATAGATAGATACGCTCAAACTCGCCGAAGTTCGCTAAGAAATGCTTCGCATTTAAAATAAAACAGTCACCTTCCTTTAGTATTGTAGTGTCACAGTCACTCAAGGAAATATATGTGGTGGTGATGTATGTGTCGCGTTTCTGCTTAATGAAGTACGCTTCCGATATTTCGCGTGCCATTACATCATTACTGCGGCTCAAAGTTAGATATCCTGAAGCAGTGGTTCACAATCCGTGCAAATACTGCAATTGGCGGGCAGGTTTAGGTATTTTGCCGACTCATCTTCTGATGAGCGCTCATGTACTCCGTCAAGAAGAAATCGCCACCTTGGACGCTATGCTTCGCAAAGCCTACAAGGTGGTCCTACACATCCCCCCCCTAACACTCAGCTAAACTGCTCCAGCTTGGCCTCCATAACACCACACAAGAAATCATAGAGGCCCACAGACAGGCACAGTACACTCGCCTTGCTCAATCTGTGACAGGGTGTCAAATACTTGACACTCTTCAAATTCGCATCCCAGCAGCTGGCCCCACACTATTACCAGTACCACAACCCATATACACACAGCTCCTCGTCAAGCCTCTCCCTCGAAACACCCACATCACGTATCATTCGACCCGCCATATAGCCCGTGCAAAAGCTCTGCACAAATCCTCCGCATCGGAAGCCGACGCCGTATGGGTGGACGCAGCCTGCACGGATAAAGATGCGGCAGTTGCCGTCGTTGGTAGCACATTTCAATCCATCGCTACTCTCCACCTTCCCGAGGCATGCACCCCGGAATCGGTGGAGGTGGTGGCAATCGCGCTTACCCTAGCACGCACAAATGCCCCGTACGTCCTAACCAACTCAAAAACTGCACTCCTAAATTTCGCGCGTCGACGAGTACACGAGCCAGCATTCACAATTCACAACTCGCCCTCCATATACCCGCCCCGCTATGTGGAGCATAATCTGGGTGCCTGCGCACTCCGGGAATCCCGGCAACGAAGCCGCCATGACCACGCCCGAGCTCTCATCAACCGGGCGGCGGCGGAATGGGGGTCGGACTCTTCCCTGGAGCGCATGCACTCCTTCAGTGAGCTGACGCAGATCTACCGTGCCGAACGACAGCTGTATCCCCCACCCCACCATTCTCTGAACAACTGTCACCAAATATTGCGGCGCCGCCTCGAGGCCCGCGCCCTTCCCTCCCCTATCTGCTGTCCCGCATCCACGCAGGGGCATATGCCTCGTCTTGAACACAGTGCACTCACCACCGCGCTACTCTTACCCACCTTCTCCTCGAATGCCCGGCGGACCCTCCCTCGCGGGGCCCGGAGCTTCTGACCACCTAGGAGGAATGGGAGACCCTGCTGCTCTCGAAGGGCCCAGTTAGGCAGAAGGTCGCCACCGACCATGCTGCCAACGTCATGGAGCTCCACGAACTTATGAACGTGTAGTGCAGTGGGGTCGTACGGGTACCCGAAGATCTCTTGGTCAGTAAAGTTCTTTTCTCTCTCTCTCTCTCTCACATGTTCCTTCCTGCGCTGGTTAATACAGCGCCGTGTTTGATGCACCTGAATTGTTCCACATGGTAGAGGTATCTCGAAAACCGCTTCTGTGGACCAACGTCCATACGATTTCATGTGCTTCTTCAAACAGCCTTGCGGAAGCTTCTGCCCCAGATGGCTATAGTTAGCCATGGTCTGTAGAAGCTTTCACAGCATGGCTAAGCGCTGTTATTCACGTATGAGCGACCTAAGGAGATGTTGTTGTACGGTTTTTTTCAGCTCTTTGTCAAGTTCCGAGAAAGGTGTTCGCTGGCGCTATCGTCCTAGAGCAAAGATTTCTTTACCCTCTGATTGTACATTTCCGTAATGATTGTGCATTATAATGTAATTGTAGATATATTAATGTCAATCACTTTGCATAATCGTGCGACTGAAAATACACAAACTTGTATTTTCCGAACACGGTTATGTAAACTGTTCTAGTATGCTTGAGTTAGTAATGGTTAAAACATCAATTTTTATGTACTCTAGTTCATTGAGTGTGGTTTTTCTTTCCCATATTAGGGGCGCGAAAAGGGAACGTAGCATGGCGGATGGTATCTAACAAATTCTAACGCAATAAGACATTGTATTTGTTCGGAGATTTGTTATTTTTTCCTTTGACTAAATATGTTCTTCCGAACATGGCCTTTTTCTGTGTTCAGTAATTTATATTTTGATACGTTGTGTGTATTGATAATTCTATGTTCCAGCCATACAGATAGAGACATTGAATTGAGTTCATTTCCAGCACACCCCGGCAACCATGGAAACTAGGCGGCTCACCCGACAACCCGGGGTTTACTCGGCCGGGCGGTGAACATCTCCGCTCTCGGGACATAGAACATTCGCCAAAACACATTTCGCGATATTACCCACCACTTGCGCCTTAGACGAAGATAGTTTCTGTCCCCTCATAAGAAGCCCAAAAGCAGCAGGAAACCACTTGGACGATACTCCAAACTTACTCCATTCCTTAACCCGGTAGTCCTCTATATGCTGCCCAAACAATTTTCTCCTTCATGCACACTGCGTGAAGAACGAGCAACCCTTAATCATACGCTCTGGAGATGCAAGGAAGAACACCATGTCCACAATTGGGAGAAATCGTGCTTCTTGATGACTGAGAGGCCCAGCTGCGCAGCGCAAGCCCTGAGATAGAAGACCAGAACATCGAGGCCGCCACAAGGCTTGGCCTTCTGGCCATCTAATAGGGCGATGTAACGGAGCCCTATATACAGAAACTGCGACTGAATAATGGTTTCTCCTCTCTCTCGTGATACGCCACTGATCATACCTTTCAACTCTGCCAAGCCAGCGCCTAGTCGTTCAGTGCCTCCCTATGGCTGCCCCTGCTGCGGCGGGTACCGATGATGATGTCATTGCGCCCTCCGCCAATCACGGGGTTGCCGCGCGCAGAAAAAAGGGGATCGGTGCGTACTCGGCGCTTCTTCCTAATAACGCATTTTTGACCGAGCTCTGTTAAATCTCTCGTCGATTTTCGTGCTCACTAGGTTTGAAAGTACGAAACGGTGCTTTTAACTCAACTTTCTTTTTTAAAGCGCTTCAGCTACCCTTTAAGATCCACCTGGTCGCGCAGCACCCTTGATGCCCCAGAACTGCGATATCCATGTTATCTACCGCTCCGGCAAGAAACATGCCGATGCCGACGCCCTTTCTCCTTCGCCAGCTAGTGCCGACATTGCCAGCGTCTCCTCCCTAGAAAACTCCCTTTCACGCTTCGCCTCCTTTCACATGGCTGCGAGAAGCGGAAAGACTCGTGGATATCACCTTTAATAAGTTACCTCACTGACTCGCCTGCACGTCCGCCATCCCGAACGCTACGCCAATGTGTCTCCCACTACGCCATCCGCCATGGAATCCTTTATCGCCGCATGTATCCATCCGAATGCCGGATATGGGTACTGGTCGTACCAAAGTCAGTCCGGCTTGATATATGCTGCGCTTTCCAGGTCGATCCTCAGTGCGCACGCGCTGGTCTGTTCAAGATCTAGACCACATTACGCCACACGTCTTAATGGCGGTACATCAGAGGTACATCATTTCTTGCATTGAATGTCAATGCCACAAGTCTGATGACTCCCGGACTCCTGCGCCACTCCATCCTTTGCCGTGTCCATTGCGCATTTTGACTGGGTTGGAATAGACCTATACGGGCCTCTGTAATACACAGCTGCTGTAAATCGCTGGTCATAGACCACCTCAGGAGCTACAGAGGTGCTGCCGCTGTACCAGCTGCGATGGCTCGTTATGTTGCTTTCTTTTTCTACAACGTTTCAAACTACGTCACAGCGCTCCCCATGAGCTCATGAATGACCGGGGTTGCGTCTTTCTCGCGCAAGGTAGTCAAGAACTCCTCGTCGCGTTCCGTGTTGTTCGCTTTGTACTACAGTTAATGCATAGCCGCCCGCAGGGAGGTATACTTGTGCGTCTTTTTTTCCATTCGTTGCTTGCAACCATGCACTGCAGAGGAACTGCCGCTCAGGCGAGGATAAACAGCCTAGGATTGCTGCGCCACTCAGTCACTATTCTTTAGAGGATTCTATGATAACCAACAAAGCAGCATCCAGGCGAGAGTTTCCGAAATTTTTCTGACTTGTTACCCTTCAATGAGAGCAATACTTCACTATACAAACAACGTTTTTTTTTCTTAGCTTGAGTTTCTCAGTACTCGCCGAAATTTTCTTCGAGAGTTGACACCTTCAGGCAGCGCTGTGGAAAAGCTAGGGAAACGAGATGTGATGTTTTGATTGAATGTACAGACATTCACCCAGGTGTAGGTGTGGAAACTACCGTGCAGGAGGCCATGGGTTTCAGGGACAGCACGGGAAAGCTGAACATGTCGGTGATAGTGATAAGTGAAAGGCGCTTATAGTATTGGTGCCGGAAAGGTATGGAGCAAACAGAAACGTAAAGTAGTTCGAATAAGACTGTTGCTTCAAAATGCTAATAGCTGACATACGTACGTGCAGAGAAAAATTTGTTGGGGAATTATGTGCGCTCTGGGAAAACGAGCCTTTGTAGAGGATAAAATAAAGGTAGAGCTTGGTGGCCTCTGGGCTACGGCCCCGTTTTGAAGAGTACGCTCATAACGTACGTCCATCCATCTGTCGAAAAACGGCGGTAGGCGACGTGTTGGCTAAAACGGCAGGATGTTTGGTTGAATTAATGAATGAATTTTATTGCTCACAATTGTTACATAAAGTTTGCACCCACTGTGTGGACCCATAGCCATAGGCTAGTTTGGGTCCAAAAAGATACATTTTATAATGGCACTTTGGTAAAGCATAAATAAAGAAGTTATATAATATTTCATAGATAGTCTTGAAAGAAGCGGTGCAGTATGTGAAATAACCACAAAAAGAGCAAAAAAGAGAACTGTTACAACACAGGAAAAAAAATGAAGGACCTCTACTTACGTGTTAAAATTAAGACAGCCATCACACTAAACATGACCGGCCATTAATAAATCAGAACATTCCTCTAAATAGTGCTTTTCTAGTGTCTTAATGAAGTTTCAACACATTTTTATTTCAAAAGGTATGTCATTCCAGATCTTAATACCAGAGAACTGTAAAATCCGTTCACCATATACGTTGTTAGTTCGCAGAACGTTCCATTTACCAAAGTTTAGTTGTCTGGTAGAACGAGAAGGAGCGGAAAACATCGACATATTTGGCTAGTTTTAATTTCCGTAGCTTATCGAATGGCAAAATAAGTAATCGGGAAAACAGAGGTTTACTGAGGTCATTATACATGGAATGAGTAATGATTCTTACAGCCCGTTTTTGAAGTCGTCTAACCGGGTCCAGGTAAGTTGTGTACGTGCCGTGCCAAGACTCAATGCAATATGAGATGTGACGATGAATGAAAGCATAATAAAGTATTCGTGGAGAAGTGGTATTAAAGTGTTGACGAGCCTGAGTAAGTGCATGACACCCAGAGGCTAATTTGGAACACACATTCCTAATCTGCATCCGCCAATGTAAGTTATTATCTATCGTGCCACCAAGATATTTAATTGTGGTTACTTGCTCGATCACAGAATCGTTCATTTTAATGTGTATATCATTAGCATTAATGAATTTTAACGTACAGTGAAATCTAATACATTTGGTTTTATCGGTATTTATAGATAGTTTACTATTTGATAACCAAATGAGCAAACTTTTCTAATTCGATGTTAGACTTCGACTCAAGATCACCTAGATTTTGACCTGTTACTATGACACAAGTATCGTCAGCGTACATCAGTATGTTAGAAAACTGTAATATCTGCGGAAGGTCATTTATATATAAGGAGAGCAGCAATGGTCCCAGCACCGAGCCCTGAGGAACACCAGTATTCAAGTGACTCATAGAAGACATGAAACCATTAATTAGAGCAGCCTGTTGGCGACCTTTCAGGTAGTCCGAAAGAAGTTCTAAAATGGTTCAACGGAAACCGTAATGTGGTAATTTATTTAGCAGTATTTTGTGGTCTACGGTGTCAAATGCTTTTTTTAGGTCCAGAAAGATAACTGCTACTAACTTATTTTCATTCAATGCTGTGTTTATAAATTGCGTAAGTGTCAAAACAGCGGTGGACGTAGAATAGTTTGGTCTAAATCCGTGTTGCTGATAGGAGAGCATGTTATATTTTGCAATAAATTATTGAAACGATTGGCAAGAATTTTTTCGAAGATATTGTTAATTATGCTCAAAACAGAGATTGGCCTATAGTTAGACGGTTGTGAATGATCGCCACTTTTATGTATAGGAGTAACCTTTACAATTTTTAAACAAGAAGGGTAAATGACTGCTCTCAGAGAATGGTTAAAAAGGCGACACAAAACCGGTCCGAGGACGTCTAAATTTTCTTTAGGAAGCCTTACAGTTATCCCGTCTAGGCCTGCCGATTTATTCATTGGCATTCCTGATACAATAGATCTCAGTACCTCAAGGTCGATGTCATAGATGACAAAAGAGTTCGAAATGGAATCTGAAAAAACATGATCAAGGCTGGGTTCCTTGAAATTTTTAGCTAGTGTTGAACCAATGGAGGCGAAGTAAGTGTTAAACGATTCAACTGTATTGGAGTCGATGACATCAGGAAGTACTTTAGAAGGCGGAGGGTGGCCGATAAAATCATTTACAACTTGCCAAAGTTTTTTTTCGAATTACCATTCGCCTGCTCTATTTGTCGGGCATAATAATTTTTTTACTCATTCTCATCAAGGCCACTAATTTATTACGCATTGCTTTATATTGGCGCAAAAAGAATTCGTTACGCTTATGCAGTTTCCATTTGTCGTGCCTGTAATCCTTGCCCCTTATGACCTCCAAGATTTCTTTATTCATGCAGGGACATAATGGCGTTTCCCATGAATGAACCGAAACTTTTTCTGCTGCTAATTTTGATACCGTTTTTGAGAAGAGAAATAAAGTTGTAAAATTCAATATTAACGTCATCGTTGTATATTTCATCAAAACTAGATCCAAGAAGAATATTTCTTAAAGCCACGTAGTCGATTTTCATTACAAACTTCAGCCCGTCTCATTTTTTTATTCTTGAGGCGATCAACAGAGACAAATACGGGGAAACATAGAGTTTCTTAATATAAAATAGAGGGTGATCTGGCGCTGCGATCGTTTAACCATCATGGGAATTGTGGGAAGTACAGGCTTCGGATTGGTTCGCGTTGGCTTGCAAACTATGCTCAAGACATATACTTCTGCAGTTTTGGTTTTGTTTCCCGCGTACCTTGCCGCGAGGTTGTTCGACGCGTGTAATGCACTCGGGAGAAACAAAAGCTAGAAAGATAACCAGCCTCGACTACAGCCAAAGCTAGTGCAACACACAGTGGCGAAAAACCAGCGTCGCATTGCCACATGACGCGATTCCGCCAGCTAGCCTGTTTCATTATGTTCGCCACTCAGTATTTTCCCGTTAGTGGTCTGATGCATTCTCGATAGAAAGCCTGCGCGAAAAGCGAGCTTGCGGACGTGGGCGTTCAAGCCGCGTTCGTGTACTTGCTTGCCGGGGTGCGGTGGTGTATTGGAAAGGGCGGTCAGAGCATAGAAACGCTTGCGTAGGCAAATTCGATCCAATTCGTTTTCGTTGTCATCGTAAACACGCACTTCCTTGTGACATGCTGCAGCCTGCTGTTGCATAATGGATACGCGCAAATCAGGAAAGCGGGACGCGCGCTTCAGTCAGAAGTCGGTAACGAAAAAAGAAAAAAATTCACAGCATATCCACGGGGTGAATGATGATGAGTGGGCGAAGCTCCGGAGTGAATCACCGGTAAACCGCTAATCTTCCGTGTAATTCGCCCAGTCGATCATCATGTAAAGACGTGAGAAACACTCTATTCGAACGCTGGGATCTCGCGTTTAAGGGGACGCTAGCACAAACGCGTTAGAAACATGCAGTACACTCTAGTAAGAGGGGAGAGGCCACAGCGTCTTACGCAGCCCCTTACACAGGCCGGAACGCGCACCGCGTTTGCCGACGCCATCACATGACTGCTGAAAGAGTATAAGGCGGAGAGGCCACAGCGTCTTACACCAGCTTCTTACACGCGCCGTAACGCGCTAGCACAAACCCATCATCATAGCGTCCGCGTAGTGGTTACGGTACTCGGCTGCCACCCAAAAAACGCGGGTTCGATCCCGGCCGCGGCGGTCGCATTTTCGATGGAGGCGAAAATGCCAGAGGCCCGTGTGCTGTGCGTTGTCAGTGCACGTTAAAGAACCCCAGGTGGTCTAAATTTCCGGAGCCCTCCACTACGGCCTTTCTCTCCTCTCTCTTTCACTCCCTTTCCCCTACCCCTACGGACGCTTAGCCGTGCTCCCTATATGGGCTGCAGAAATTAGCGTCCTTTCCTAACCAAACCACAATCAATCAATCATCGTTAGAAACGGACAGTCTTTCGCTCTCTCTCTTTCTCTTTCTGTCTCTCTCACACAAGACAGCAGATGGAAGAGAGAGAGAGCTCGACATGCCTCTGCAAGTGTAGTTGTCTTGTTGATTTACGTGAGACATTTTGTTTCAACTGGGTATGTGCGCCCGGTATAGACACAAGCCTACTACCTAAGCCACACCGCCGAGGTCGTCCTCGCAAGTCACATGAAACACACGCGAATTTTCACTTTTACGCATCAGGATCCTGCCGTCAGCCACCCACAAAAACTTCCAGTTTTTTTCTCGCTTTAACTGTATTGCCTTCCCAAGCATTACCTTGTTCTCGGGGCACAGATGTTCGTTTCGAACACCGGCTCGTGTCCCTCAAAACCAAGGGTCGACCTGTTCAGTCTGTGTTCTTTGGCTGCCCCCAAGACCCTGTCTCGTGTCGATCTAGACAGAAACTTCACCACTACGTTTGGAGGGCCGCTCCCACGCGTTGGTACACGATAAACAGCATCAATTGCGTTCTCATCAGGCCTTACACCCAGTTGTTATGTTCGGCGGCAGATCGGCGGGGAAGAGCAGGCGAGGGCGCCCTAGCGCATGGCTTTTCACGTAGAAACGTCGTGGTATGCACTCTGTACGCAGTTGACGTGGCGGCTTTGTTCCCGCGACGCACGTGGTCAGTAATTGCTGTGACGGACATAGCTGCACAGCATAGCGTTGACATGACGGTTGACAGGTCTCTTCACTGCGGTACAGTAGAGCATTTTCGGAAGAGCACCCGAGGAAGGAACAACAGGGGGGGAGTCGATTGCAAGAACAGCGGGGGCTCGCTGCCAGAGTAATCCTTTGACCTTTGTGCTCGCTCGCACTGTCGTCAACGGGTCGCTCCTTCGGAGGAGATGACCCCGTCGTGGAAATGTGCGGAACTGATTTTTGGTACAATAGACCTGCCAAACGGTTCTCTTGAAGCGGCGGCTGGGTTGCATGCCGCCGGGTAAACAAAGTGGCAATGTAGGCCTGCTGCAGAGTTCTGCTAACTGATAACGTGATTAGAGGATGATATCTTTCGGTGAAGCTCGGTGCAGCAAGCGGGTCGAAATGTGGGACCGCGAGGGCGTAACCGTAGGCTCTCATGGAGAGGGTGAACATGTACGCGATTGGTAAAGTGCTGCAAATGGGTTGGTCCCAGGAGGCGGTCGCAGAAGCGATCAAGTGTATTTAACGGAGCAAAGAGAATCGGAGATGGGAGAGCTTAGCGCTAACTTGGGTCGCAGACGCGGCAAGGTGGTCAGAGGTCGAGCTTGGCGCTGCCTCTGAGGAGTTATGATGAGGGTTGAAAGCTTAGTGCTTGTTCACGTTTAAGTGCAAACGTTAAGGGCTCGGGATGAACCGCTTGGTGTGGTTTGAGCCCAGTTGTGTTGTTGTGATGTCTGTGACAGTACTGGCCGCCCCTGCCAAGTTTTGTAAATAGTGTAAATAAACCTGAGTGTTTTACTGTGAGGACATCTTGCTCCAGATTCCGTCCTTCAACGTGTCGCCGCGGACATCGGAACCATCGAGAGAGGAAGATCACATCATCCAAATTGAACTCCAGTGACAACGCAATTTTGTTGGCAGTCGAAGATAGGTCCTCATTAGGTGCCTGTGGGATTCCCTTCAGTTCATTATTTTCCCTTCGACTGTACTGTTTGAGCTCAATTAGTTGCTTCCTGGTTTCTTTCAATTCCTTATTTAGCCTTGAATATTCTTTTTGACACTCTATGCCGCGTGTCTTTACCTCCAAAAGTTCCGAGCGCATGCTTTTCATTTCGTTTCTGAAATCTTCAAAGGAGTCATTTATGTGCCCCATTGACTTTGTGACAGCTATCAATTCGGCTTTCACAGCATTGATAGATCGGTCCTGATTCTTAATTGTAGTAGTAAGATCAGTCATAGCCTTAGCAAACTGCGCGGTCATTTCCATCAATACTTTAGTGACTTCCTTGATGCTGCCAGGGGGTTTGTCCGCTAAGGGCTTTGCAAAGTCAGACAAAGGATCTGTTGCACTTGACATGATTGCACAAGAAAGACAGTGGACGAATACGTTTTTCAGAGCGGTCCTGCAGCTATGAAATTTGAGAAATCACTGATTAGGGTATATGCGTACTTGACTACCTGAAATGACGCAAATCGGCGGTTTAGCAGACGTGAAGCACGGCTGCCAGGACCGCTCTGAAGAGTACAAGCCAGCTGCGTGGTTTCTTATATAGGCGACAAAGATGCTGCCCCTCGAAGAATTCCGGAACGGTGATGTATGCTTGCTTGTTTGTTGAGTACGGTGACTGCCAGGATGCGCATGTGTCCGATGATGGCCTGCTGGCTGGTGCCAACCCTCGAAGTATTCTTCGCTTCACCAAGTAGTACACAGGCAGAAACCGGGCACTAGTTCAACAAGGGCTTGTCCAAAGTTGCCTGAAATGACGCAAATCGATGGTTTAGCAGACGTGAAGCACGGCTGCCAGGACCGCTCTAATTGAGCAGGCTAGTCAGCGACATTCTTTAGCGAACCGAGCGGCTTTGGATGCCGGTGCGCCCTCCGATGAGTGAGAAGGGTATGGAAGAATGGTGTCGATTGTAGGGTATGTTTCTCGGCAATAAAGCAAGAAAGCAGAGAAGGTTGTTGCCTGATGGGCCTTTTTGTAGGCGTATATGATAAAGAGAACGAGGTGGTGCAGTTGGAGGGGAAATGCATCGATAGCATGTCGCCAAATGAAAACGCAGTGTCAAGCTCTGGCAACTCTGCTCTGGCCCGCTCAAGATGGTGGACCTACGCGCAACTCTGCTCCGGCAGGAAGCATATACAATAACCATCGCATATCGCTCGCAAACGAATGGCTTCACACTGCGTTTTAACTTGGCGACATGCTATCGATGCATTTCGCCTCCACCTTCACCACCTTCTTCTCTTTATCATATACGCCTACAAAACGGCACATCAGGCGACAACAACCTTCTCTCCTTTCTTGCTTTATTGCCGAGAACCATACCCTACAATCGACACAATTCTTCCATGCCGTTCTCACTCATCGGAGGGCGCACCGGCATCCAAAGCCGCTCGGTACGCTAAAGAATGTCGCTGACTAGCCTGCTCAATTAGAATAGAAGAAGTGCTGCAGCAGGAGCGCCATGTCGGCGGGCGCCCACATCACCAGTTTTCTCGTGGCCATCTCGTTTAGCCACGTAGTCCGAACGATTTGGAAGCAGCAGAACTAAAGATGTCAGGCGAACTGTTTATTGGGCAAGGTTGTGCCAATCAAACACAGCTAATCCTACTTCAAAGCAGTAGTGGGGAGAACAACCGTCCGTTGACGTGATTCGTCGGTCGAGGTCGGTCCCCGATAATCACGTCGAGGTTGATGGTTCGTCCTCTGGCATTTCGGTTAGGTCGGGGCGTTGGATCACGGCTACCTCGGCTTGTTCATCTGCAGCGCTGCGTCGTCAACTCTTTCGGCGGGGAAGTGTTGTCGGAATACTCTGGCGGGGCGGCGTGCTGAGACCTCGTCGGGATGATTCGCAAGTCGTGGTCGTTGTCGTCTGCGGCGGCGACGGCGGCGGAGGATCTACATTACGCCGAGCAGCAACCGCACCTCCATCTCTTGCTGTAGGGACATTTGTCATTGTGAGGCATAAAAATATAGCTAAATAATACAGTGTTATCGACTCCAGGTTGGGGCGGTGTACTGCCGCCGTTGCGGATATGTGTAGAACTCGGCGACGGTAAACGGGGCGCTCGTCGCCGTTACCACTCAATGCTCTGGTGATGTCGCGAGGTCGCTCACCTGGCCGCGGACGCGGCGCGTTCACGTCGAAGCCACGCAGTCCCATCTCACACTACGGGCAATAGCTGTAGGTGTGCCTGGCTTCGCCACAGTGGTAGCAGAGCGGGCTGTGGTTAGGGTTGTGCCGAACGTCAGTTTTCCTCGGCGCGTACCGCTGGGTTACAGGCGACCGAGATGGAGTCGTAGGTGGCGGCGGTGGCTGTCGACGAAACTGCGGAGGCGTGGGGTCCTGGCGTGAGCGAGGAGCGGCAGCAGCTCAACGTGCAGCAGAGGCGTAGGTCATCGCCTCTGGTTGGGATTGCGCTTTACTCCCTCGCGAACAGTGTCTTCGGGGGAGGATCTTCGAAGGAGGCTACTTGCGGCTGAGGAGATGGGAACATCTGGTGCAGTTCCTCGCGAACAATAGCCCTTATATTCTCGCGTACGTCGTCGGGGCTGAGTCCTTGGACTACGGGTCGGCTCGCGTATGCTAGATGCGAATGTCCGTGCAACATCCAACTTGCGTTCTTCTGTCAGGCGTGTAATGTTTTCTTCATATATCCTTTATCGCATCTTGAACGTAGCCCAACGTAACCCTGCAGTGCGTAGCAGGGGTCGAGGGGGGGAAATCGCCAAGCACACGTGTCTCTTTTCCTTCCGAGAGTACGAACGTTACGTGAGAAATTCAAGATGGGGAAAGCCTAACGCTGCAAGATAGCATTACTTGTCAAGTACCGCGGCAAAGCACCGTCTCCTCGATTGACGTCGCCTCGGAGAGGAACACTTGGACGGGCTTGGATGAGTTTTTCATCAGCCCGACGATGAGCTCCTGCGTACGGTACATCGACCGGGAAACACCTCCACCAGATGTCATGGGGTCGGGACGACTTCGAAGCCTCAGAACTCAAGATGCCACGCGAAGTGTTGACCAATGGCGAAATGCGTTGGCTTTTATACTCACGGCATAAGGCGTTCTCGCATTATCTTGGAAACTTCTGAAGGCACTCAAATGTGCGCGTCAGGCATGCAAAGTTTCAAGAACAGCCGACACGGTTCCCGAAGCGACACGCAAGATAAACGCGGCCTGCGATGTGCGTAACAGGAAGTGACAACTGCTCTCCCCAGGAAGCGCATGTGCCAGGACAGTGATAACGGTGTTTCCCTTACACAATCCAAACCAACTGCACGTGTCAGTATGGTTGTGGGTTCCTGCTGCTTCTCCACCTATGGTCCCCTGAAAATTTGTCTCCAGATACTATGGGCCCTACCGGGTCCTGCAGCACTATTCTGCGGTGATCTACGTCATCAAACCTGTGACACCCACTACGGAACTGCGTCGCCGCGGCCGCGGAACTGTTCACGTTGGTCGGCTCAAACTACCATTAGCCGTCCGTGCTCACAACGCCTTAGGTCACTTGAGTGACTGAGTGTTCTGCGGGAAGCGAACCGTGCACATCCCCGCAGCCGTGTCACCAGTGCACCGCAAGTGGGGCTCGGGCGCGACGTTCTTTGCCTTGTAGACCTACGGTATATCGTGTTGGGTCAATGTGCCATCCGCTGCGCCCATGGCCACGTCGGACTGCCTTATCATACCTCTTGTACACCAAGCAAGGTGTTCTACATAATGGATTGGGCCTTATTAATTGCCAGTCACTCCATCGCGGACAAGAGGGCATGTGGATCTGTATGCGGAATGGCTATTCCGATGTCTTGTGCTGTTAACAGAGACGCATCATGCGTAATTTAGCCTGTATAGGAGGTGGTTTGAGCGATTTTGAATGACTGGCCGTACAGGAGAGATTATATTGTTACGTGGCGATTAATGACGCTGACCTGCAGCGGGGTTACAGGGATGTGAGAGACACCCAAGAAAGAAGACGATGATGTATCTTGGGTGAGCGTGGTGTGACTCCCAGCTTGGTTGGTCTGAAATACAAACGCTGTAAATAATTTCACCGTTTATTCTGTTCCGTTTCATTTTTGTGGAAGTGCCGGTAGGTGCCATAATTCGTCGATATAAAGTTCCAATATTCTTAGAATATAATCAGGTGCGAAAGAATGAATGTCAAAACTTGTAAAAAAGGCACATTTGATCGAGATTGTAGACCCACGCATATCGTTAACTTCATGTACAGTGGCGTGGTAGCAGGAATTCAAGCTGTGCGGTGTGTTGAAATGATTCACTTTCTTCAGAAATGTTAGCGTCATGCGCAGAAGACGCGATCATTTCCAAGAAACTGCGTCCGAACATTCGCCGAAAAAGGTAGCTGACGGGCCTACATTTTCCATACTCCGAATCACATGGTGACCCACTATTGGGTAGATATACATGACATCCGATGGAGCAGTACAATATCTTCACGGTTGACGTACACGCTTGCCTAAATCATTGTATACGCGACTGCGCATTGTTAAAAACCGCTACGAGATGTCACAACGCGATTGTAATTTTCCACCTCAGAAGAAACTAATTATGCGCACATAATGAAAAAAATGGTGACGATTGCTATATAGGCGGGTAGAACTTGGCTTAACGCTGCAGTGCAAGTCTTTTACAGCAGGAAGGCCTTTAGGTTTTCTTCTAGAGTTCGCTGCTGGATTCGGAAAGACGTCGCGTAAAAGTATTATTTCTCCTGTGAGTATTACGACGAAGCATCTCTTGAAAAAAATCCAACTCGCTTTTTTAAATAAGGGCACAGATTCTAATTTTGAAGGGGAACAACTGACCTGAATATGGGGCCCCACAGTTTCTCTCGTCGAAGACACGGCAAAATTGTTTAACTTGGTCGACTGTTGTCAGGGTTCTTCGTACATTATTGAAGATAGTTAGGAAGAAAGAGTAAGGGTATACCAAGCTCTGAGCGCAGTGGCGCGCGCTTCTGTCTGTAGCATTGGCACGTGCCAAAGATGTCACCCTGGCATTGATTTTCACCTCCTGAAATTCTGGTTTCGCGCCACTTCACTTTTATATGAAGTCATAATGGAGTACAAAAACCATGCTTGTTGCACGCCTGCGAAATCTGAGTAGACACCGGGGCTGTGACAAGGGTGTCAAGTGCGCTATCGCTGTGACGTACCCATACGCTCGCCCTCGGGCCACTACTAACTTATCGTGTCACTTTGGTGTACCAGTGGTCTGAGAGAAACGGTCTAGATAGTTAGTCGAAGGTTAGGATAGGTCCGTTTTTCGGTCCTGCGCAATCCGAGGCTTTTCCTCGTATCTCCCTTCACTATCATTATCATGCCTTCTGTATAACCAATAGTCTTTCTTTCTATATTGTTTTATTCACCATGACTATCACGTAGCACTGTCATTGTCACTATCATTCCGGTGTAGCAGTGGGTGAGGGCAAAGGTAAGGGTAGTGGTTTGTAGACAAGTGTGGGTGCGCTATTCCATTTTGCGAGAACCCAGAAATTTTTTCTTCATTTCCTGCGTTACTTCATTTTTCTTTGTTTGTTTTTATTCTTCCTTCCTTAACTTCTTTGTCACTTGTTATATCGTACTTCGCATGCTCTTTCACACAACAGTGTGGGTAGTAATTAAGGGCAAGAGCTTCGCCTTTCGGCGCGAAAACTCTAGTATTTGTGGACGCTCCCTGCGGAAGAGCCTCGACGACAAACAAGGCTGCTGTTGCAGATTGCGTATGAACTTCCCACGGAAAGTAGCGCGATGCGGACGCATGCTGCGAAGACGATGAAGAAGACCGGCATGCGGGAGCGCGTGTCTCGAGCGCTCTAGGGCTTTTTTTTTTTTTGCTTGTACAACTGGTTTGAGAACACGCTTTTTGAAACATGGATGCTCGGTTTTGCGTCTCATTCACTGGGCGCCACTAGACGCTCATGTGCGGTTTTCCCATACCAATTTTGATGCCGAAACCAGGGAATCAAGCCAGCGGCGACCCGATCGTTTCATTTCTGTGTGGGCGATTTGCACTTCGAGCTGAACCGGCATGGAGCGAGCGAAGATGAAGCGGAAGAAATTCCTACCACTGAAGTGTCCGCTACGAAAGTTCTTGGAGTGTCATGGAATCACATTGACGACACCATATCAGGTAACTTTGACTCCTTTAAAAAAGTCATAAACACAGGAGCCGCTACCAAAAAATTAACACCATCTTCCCAAAGGGAACCCTGATGGGATGCGAAGCAGCAACGTTGCGCACGGGTGGCGTCACGGCTTGAACGGCGCTAACGCGAGTGCTTCGCATCCCATCAGGGTTCCCCTTGGGAAGATGGTGTTAATTTTGCGCGTGAACCAACGGGTCGGCGGTGTAGCGAGCGGCGGTAGCGGTATGTGTTGCGGGCGAATGGACGAGGCGGCAGCTGCGGGCGCTGCGGCGAGCGCGCGGCAGGCGAGGGATAGAGTGACGTCAGCGAGCACTGCGAGGGGAGCGTGACGTCACGCGCAGCTGCGGCGTGACCTACTTGGCACCGCTCCAACACCTTCGGCGAGGGGAGCGGGATGCGGCGCGTTCGTACGGACGCACGGAGGGAGAGCGTTACACAGGCCAGTCAAGGAGCTGCTTCGCATCTAAAAAGCGGTGCTCCAAGCTTCATCACGAATTTTTGACCCTTTGGGATTTGACACCATTCACTATCCGAGTTAAGGTACTTTTCAAAGGATGTGGATCCGCGGCCTTGACTAGGAAAGTGTTCTTCCAGAGACTCTGAAGGCACAATGGGACAACTGAGTTTGCGAACTGCAAGACCTCAATAGTCTTCGTGTCACAAGGAATCAAATTACCGACATCAGCCCGAACTACTCTACTCCGCAACTCCACATTTTCCCATATGCTAGCCCATGTGCACATGGAGAGCCCCTGTGCACATGGAGCTGTAGCATACCTAAGAGTTGAAGACAGCTCAGGAAATGTTGCACTCCAACAACTCCTCGCTAAAGCGAGAGTTGCTCCGATTAAACGACTCAGGTTACTCCGTCTGGAGCTGGTTGGTGCGCTTCTTGGAGCTCGACTGTTGAAGCTGCTCCTAGACACACTACCATTCGGAAATACAGAATACTTCTGCTGGATGGACTCGCAAATTTGCCTGAGTTGGATTCAGTCCACAGCCACTAAGTGGAAGCCCTTCGTGTGTAACCGGGTAACTGAAATTCAAGATATAACCGACCCGCGTCATTGGAAACATTGCTTCGGAAAGACAAATTTAGCTGGCTTAGTCACCAGAGGTATATCTGCTGGGCACCTTTGTACCAACGAATTTTTGTGGCATGGGTCTGACTGGTTAGCTGGTCCCGCGAAATCGTGGCCGCCCTATGAAGCCATTCCTGAGTCGCTAGATGAGCGGCTCGAAGCCAAGGACAGCGAGAAGGCAACCACTTTGGCCTGCCAGTGCACAGCTGTAGAACCACTTTTCGAACTTGATAAACACAGCAGCTGGATACGACTTGTAAGAATCACAGCTTGGATTCGAAGATAAGTCCATAATTGTCGAGTGCTCACCAGTCGCCGACTACCAGGTCCACTCACAGCTGAAGATGTAAAAGATGGCGAGACTACGTGGATTACGAATGCTCAAGCTGCAGCTTTTGACTTCGAGATTAATGTACTATGAAAGCGCACATCATTGCCAAAGGCTTCCTGCATTCGTGACCTGCATCCTTCCTTGGACATTCATGGAGCACTGAGGATGAAGACACGACTTGATAACCTGAAGGCGTCAGAAGACTTGAGATGTCCGGTCGTGCTACCAGCTGACCACCGCTGCACGTACCTCATCGTCGACAGAACGCACCGGCGCCTACTACATAGTGGCGTAAACGACACCCCTGCGGAGCTGCGTTAGTGTTTTTAGGTAGTTAAGGGCCGCCAATATGTGAAAAAGGTGATTTCCCGGTGCAAAGTGTGTGCGAGATTCAGGCTCAAACCTGCCTCAGCCCCTGTCGCACCTCTGCCAACAGACAGGATGGACAGATCTCACCCGTTTCAAGTTGTGGCCGTTCATTTGACCGGTCCTGTTTTTGTCCGAGGAAACAGTGGAGTGAAGGCATATGTAGTGACTTTTAGATGTGCAGTCGTTCGGGCCATCCAGTTATAGCTACGCAGTGACCTGACTGTGCGGTCATTTTATTGGCGTCCCGACGATTTCTGTCGCGATATGGTTTGCCTAGCGTGGTTTATTCAGACAATGCTTCAACTTTTCGTGCTGCCAGTCGTGAGTTAAATGCGATGTACCGACTTTTACGGGACTTCCAAGTTCAGGACTTTTGCTCTACTAACCACATTACCCGGAAATTCATAGCTGAACACCGTCCGTGGTGGGGAGGTTTTTGGGAACGAATGATTCGCACTGTTAAAGTGTGTCTCCAGAAAACGCTAGGAAAAGGTTGCTTTACTTTCGAGCAGCTTGCTACTGTGCTGACAGAAGTATAAACTGTGGTAAATTCTAGGACCCTAACCTACCTCTCCCCTGATGCTAGTGAACCGGCGGTGCTTACCACTTCGCATTTCCTAACAGGCAGGATATCTACCACACTGCCTAGCTCCAATATTGCTGAACCATCCGGAAGTCGCACTGATACCTTAAAAGGGTCCTGAACCACCTCTCGGGCTTGGTTTTGAAAACGGCTGGGTGCGTATTGAAGGCCTCTCAGAAATTCCCAGCCGAAAGAATTTTTCAAAACGGTTTGTTAGGAGCGAAGATATTGCGACCGGAAAACCTCCCTTTCCGGTCCTGTCTCAACTCTGCGGAATAGAGGGTACAGAGCTCCTTAGGGCGGTGTCGAAGGAGGTGCCCCGCCCACCGCGTTACGTCACAGACTTCAGCTACGTGTCAGAGTGGCTGACGAAAAGCGCGCGACTACCGGGGACTGTTTCTTCGCAGCGCGCTTGTGGCCGCCTGTTTCGCTTCGCGCCTGGCCTCGGTCGCGTGCCCTCGCGATCACCGCATTCTTTATTTTTCGATCCTCCGAAGCTTTGTTTTCGTTCATCACATACGTTTAGGCTCGCAGGTATGAGGGTTTACTTTGTCAGTGCGCTGCTTGTCGTCGATATTGCGCATAACGCGGCGTCAGGACAAACAGCGCAACTACGAACGCTGCTCCACCTTGTCCTGTATAACCCCTAGTTAATTGTTGATTAGTGATTGTAGACGGGCTAATCATGCTGTCGGGCTCGAACGTGACTACTATGACTCGAAAGGAAAACCTTCACAACTCGGACCTTTGCCGACAGGTTAATGTGGAATAAGGTGCGTTGACATGCGGTAAGATGGATGGATTAATTTAATGCGTGAATACACTAGTTCAATTTTAACAGTGAAGCTGTTTAAGCTATTGGTGAAACTGGGAAATCTGCCGAAAACTCGGCTAAGCTATGTAATGCTAGCATAACACTACCACGCTGTAGTAAAGACAAAGCTCCCTAGGACTACTTAGGTAAGGCTAAGTCTCATTCAATGGCGCCTAATTAAGATTCCTAGGACTAGTTAGGTAAGGCTAAGTCTAATTCAAAGCAGCCTAATTCGGAATAATTAATTGAAGCCTAGTTCAGACAGGACTAATCCAACTAAGCCAAACCAAGCCAAACAACTAATTCAAGCTGAATTGAGCTATGACAAGTGTCACACCTAATTAAGCGGATACTAATGATGTATAATTAATTAAGCCATGATACTAATAAACCATGTCTAATTGAGGTAAATCTAATTGTGCGAAGTCTAATTTAGCTGATATGAACAAATCTAGTGTAAGCAAGCTTCTAATTAGACCGTGTTTATTTAAATAGCCCTAATTGAATCACGCATAGCTAGGCTATCACTAGTTAAGTCAAACCTAAGCTAGCACTTATTAATCGAAGGTAAATTATCCTAGGACTTCAAGGTCAAGCCTCATCAAGTTGAGACTAAACATTTCTGGACTAATTAGGCTAACACTGATTAAATAAGGCCTATTTCAGGTAGTATTCATCAAGCGATACCTAATTAAGATAATATGTCAAAGAACAACGTAACTAGGCACGTACTAATTAGGCCATGTGTAATTAAGATATGACTAACTACCGCAAGCATAATTATATCATGACTAATGAGGACCAACGTATTACACAATGTATCATTAGGTATAAGTTACTTAGATCGAGTCTAATTAATGTAACACTAATTAGGTCTTGAATAATTAAGTTAGGACTAAGTCAAGTCTCAATAAGCTCAGATTATTAAGTTATGCCAAAGTAAGCCAAACTTTACAGACGTAATTATTTCATTCGAAACTAATTTACCTTAGTCAACCCTAATCTGCTGTAATCCTTAATTCATCCTAATCTAAGTCTAACGTAATCTGCTCTATAATATGCCATAGTCCACCTTAATGCACCTTAGTCTGTCTTAATCCACCCTAATGCGCCTTAATGAGCTATAATCCACCCAAGTACACCCTAATCAGACCTAGTCCTTTAATCTAACTTATAGAAGAAATATTTTGGCTTCGACTCCAGCCATGTTATTGAGTACGAGTACTAGAAGATGGCGCATTGGAGTACCATAGGGAATAAACCCATCTACAATCACTGATGAAGTAAAGCTCGGGATTAATTTTTTCAATCAAGAAACTCGCTGGAAGACGCTGCTTGCATCAAGCTTGTCTCTCGCGGGTGAGGGCGTGCTGTCCTTCTTTGCGAGCAGGTAGCGCGTTCATCGAAGGAAGAGCGTTTCCATAGTCAACGCGCGTCTTTCGCTCTCTCTGTCTCCCTCTCTCACACAAGACAGCAGATGGAAGAGTGAGACAGCTCGCGCGCCGCGAGGCACGAGCCGAGAGGCGCGCCTCCCACACGCGCCCTCCTAGTAGGTCGTTCCCACACGCGCCCTCCTAGTAGCGCGTTCCTAGTAAGTAACGCGCTACTACAACGGACGGACAGACCCTAAAATTCACAGCATATCCACGGAGTGAATCATAATGAGTGGGCGAAGCTCCGGAGGTGCATCGTAGATCGTGCCGAGTTCCGGATTAATTTAGTTAACGCGCACGCTACGGAATCCTCATGGTTCAACTATGCACAAGTGAAATCTCCCACCGGTACCTCATTGCAACTCAAGATCCAGTACCTATACATATATATATATATATATATATATATATATATATATATATATATTGTAAAGGCGAAAGTCTGCAGCGGGAATCGCATGCTCGTGCTTGGGGCGCAGCGAAAGGACAAGAGAAGCAGAGGAAGACGAAGAGAGATTAAAACAGCCGGCCTGCAGCTAAGGCGCTGTGTCTACGTGTCTCTTCATTACAATGGCGCAGTCGACAAAAGCCAGACGCTGAGGGCGTCCTCGCGGGTCATCGGCGCAGCAGGTGCTGCAGTCCAGGGACGCCGTCCACGATTACGCGACCATGGACCCCGCAACCCTTCTGCCGCCGGAAGCTCCTATGGGACCCACACCTACGCAGGGCCTCCTGTTACCACGGACTGGCGCTCACGCTTCCTGTGGTAACACCCCCTCGCCTAGACCTACGTCGGCACATGAGCCGCACAGGGACGCTGTCCAAGCGTCCTCGGACATTGACCCCGCCGTATTTTTCGCGGCCGCCGACCATGGTTACTCGGACAACGCAGCGGAGCACGTGAGTGCCATCGCGCAACTGCGCCACACGCTCACGACGTTGATTACCGCGGACCCTACGCTTTCCACTGGAACATTCAGCTGTTCGCACGAGAGTGCCGCGGAGTTCCTGCGTGTAACTAACGCTCTTGTACTAACTCTCGACGACATGGCGTCGGGGAGCTCCGGGTCCTCTCGTGCCCAGTTGCCGCCACCGGCCGCTTGGAAATTACCGGAGTTCCGAGGATTCCAAGACGACGCCGATCGGTGGATCGAGGCCGTGAACGTCCTCGGTGCCCGGTATGCCTGGCCGGGTCACTACAAGCGGCTCGTGGCCATAAACAACATCGATGGTGCGGCCGCAGCATGGCACCGGTATGAGGGAGTCAGCCAACACTCCTGGCTGGCATGGAGCTCCAGGCTGATCGCTGTTTTCGGACGGATTCGCCACCGCAATCCTGCCACCAGCGAATCCGACCGGTGCACTACCGAGGAAGCAGCTCAGGAGGAGCGCCACCTCGAGGCTGCAGCTTCAAACTGCAGCTTATCGACAGAACTTGTCGGGGACTACCCGGGTCCGAACACACAATTGAGTCCGTGCTCACCACCTCAGATAACGCACTCAGCGGCAGCACCAGACACGAGTCCGTTAAAAGTAAACGACACCACATTCCAGCCACTGGAAACGGTGACAAGGGCGCCAGGCTCGTCTCCAGTTGGACAAATAGATATAACGACAGATTTCAGTAGCCGGATGGAGAGAATACGACCAGACCTTCCGATGTATCCTAGAAAAGGGACGTTTGACCTCCAGCCGGGTGACATCTCCATCAGTGAAGACGAGCTCACGACTACCGCTACTAGTAACACCGGCGAGATTGCTTCGCACTTCAGACACGCGCTCGATGAGGTCGATGGAGCCATGACGACGAACATAGATGGTGTGATTGTTATCCGAGGCCAGAGCATGTAGCTCCCATCTCCGGTATGTGACATGGCTCATGACGACACCTCCTATGACTTTCTAGTGTCGCGTACACAGGGGATTATTTCAAGATCCTCGAGCACGTTCGGAATATCGAGGCGCCTTGGCTCGATGGTTGAGTTGCGAAATCGCAGGTTGCGTCACAAACCAGTACGGAGACTCGCCTCCTTGTCGCGCTCTCCCAGGACTCAGCAGCACCGGCGCACCGCGACCAGTTTGGATCATTTCCACAGCTCAGCGTTTGTACGGCGTACGATGGCCTGTTGCCCAAAGTCATCTCCGCCTTTTTCTCATGTGCAGCGGAGCCGTCATCTACAAGACATTCGATCACTGAGACCTAGCCAACGTCGCCCACTAAAGGTGTCCCTGGCAGTACCGCTAGTCGAGTCGCAGCGTGGCCGAGTCCTGCGCCGACCTCAGCGACACTGCCAGTGTCGGCCTCCAGAGGCTCTACTGGTGATTCTCCAAGCTAGAGCTCTGCGACCCCGAGAACGTCCAGCGCGACACAGCCCGTGCCGCCCGCCAGAGAAACTGTTCGTGGCTCCTCAAGCTCGCAGTCATGGCCGAGTGTAAAGGCGAAAGTCTGCAGCGGGAATCGCATGCTCGTGCTTGGGGCGCAGCGAAAGGACAAGAGAAGCAGAGGAAGACGAAGAGAGAATAGAACAGCCGGCCTGCAGCTAAGGCGCTGTGTCTACGTCTCTTTATTACAATATATATATATATATATATATATATATATATATATTGCCGTGACGACTAGTGTATTCAAGTATCCCGCCAGTCACCCTTCTTCTTGGACAGTTTGCGCAATATACCTAAGTGCGGTGCAGTGACTGCAGGTGGCGTTCATCTCGGCACGAGCGAACGGCTGGGCCCGCGGCTCGCATGCGCCACGCGCTAGAGGCTGAGGGAGAACTGTTGGACGCTGCCATTGGAACGCGTCTCTCGTGTATTGCAAGTTGTGGGCACAAGTTCGCCCTTAATAAACTTCTTTTGTTAACCTGTAGTCACCAAGGTCGCTACAATATATATATATATATATATATATATATATATATATATATATATATATATATATATATATATATATGGGTGGCCGGTGAACGGTTCTCCAGCGCGAGAAGTCGGTATTTTAGGGGTGAAGCTCTTTATGGCATCACCTGGGCGGTTCTCGGTTGTCGATGCATCCTGCGTAGCCAGTAGCGCCTCCCTTAGCATACAATAGCGTACAATAGATGGCGCTGTACCATAGAGATGCAGACGATATTGTGCTATTCGCAGACAGTCGAACAGATTTGCAGGGTCTGGTTAGTATATGTGGTCGGGAAAGTGAAGATTTAGGGCTAAAATTTAGTGTGACAAAATGCGGCTGGATGATATTCAATGACAGCAACGATCAGACCATATCAAT